>JARJDV010011526.1:0-85295 GCA_030264675.1 Anaulacaspis nigra | reverse complement strand
TGATAAACTTTGATTTATTTAATAGTCTTAAAATTATCTCATAGAAAAAGAATATACATGTATCTAAAGCTCAATTAACATAGAATATGATGCTTTTTCAAGTTTTAAAATAGCATCATATTCTATGTTAATTGAGCTTTAGATACATGTATATTCTTTTTCTATGAGATAATTTTAAGACTATTAAATAAATCAAAGTTTATCAATATTCGAGTACAATCTTATTAAAATGACAGCAAACGAAATTCCATATTTACACAAAGAAATTGAAGTGCATATTTCGCAATACATCGCGGGAATAGACGAGTATGAGAAATTCAACAAATTCAAGCGGCGAGAGACTCAACTTGCGCCCCTCTGACCAGAGACAGGCAACTATCAATCACGTCGAAAGCTCCCTGGCTGTGTTCCTCGCTTTACAACCCTCAAGCATGGAGCTTTGTCGATATCTGCGACCATTTATCATTTGCTTTTGTCTTTGCAAATCCAATCTATCTCGAAGTACAGCGTCAAACATGGCTCGTAGAACTCGTGTCACTCTCTTACTCGGTAAAACTTGGGCAACAACCAAAAGCAAAAAACTTTAAAGTATGACTTTCTTCGCACATCACGAACAATACACGGTGATGTATCACGGCACATTTTTTTTTGCAGGTCTATAAAGCACACGGGTTTATCGGCCATAAAAAAGTTGATCAAAGACGTAATTGATTAGTAATTGCAGATTACAAATGACCCGGATATATTTCGGGGGCGTTCGAACATCTGCGCGCGGTCGCCATTCTGAGACACGGCTGAAAAAATGCGGCGTATAAATCATTTCATATTTGGTGCTTTTGGCTGCAGCCCTGTAATTCAGCCTTAATTGTTAACATTAGAAGGGCTTTTGGCAGCGATGCGAACCAACAAATCCACCATCGCCGCCGCCGCAGTCGAGCAGGAAGAAACATAAAAGCGAATGGCAGCGGGAGCAAGAGGCGGCGGCCGGAAACAACTGACATTCGCAAACGGGCAAAAAAGGCGGAAATGTGTGCGGCAGTCGCTGCGTGATAATGTCGGTAAAAGTGGCAACCAACAAGTCCGGTTCAAAATGCTGGATCGCCGATGAATTAATCCTTGTAGAAAACAAAATCAATGAAGCTCATTTGACCCGGAAACGCGAAAAAGTCGCCATGTGCACGAAACGAGCGCACGATTAGTCGTTGCAGACGTGTGCGCCACGTGGACGTCAATAAAAACAATCGCAGTTGAGCCAAATGAGCAAAAACCGTACGAATTATTCAACATTTGTAACTAAACTTTTTCACTTATTTATTAATGATTTACATTTGAGGAGAAAATAACGTAAGATTTGTTTATTTATTTATGAAGCATGGGGAAACAGAGAAAGCAACGTGACTTGTTATGCGTTATCCTTGAAAATAAATTGAATGCTTGAAGACGCTTCACTGAGATGTATATGATCTTTATTCGGCCGCAACGTGCATTCGTGAAAAATGTGCACTGTGCTCGTCTTATTTATTATTTGAAGCCATCCGCATGGCATGTAATTTTTCATGCGTCTATTAAATTGCTCCCTCGTCGGATTCACTGCTGCGTAATCCAAGATCTGTTAATAAATCTAGAAGCCATTGTTTTGGTCAGCAAAACAATTTCCGGATGCTTTTAACACCCTTCAGATGTTAGAAAGGGTGTCTCAAAATTGCTTTTCGTCTCTCAGATAAGGGGAAGAAGTATAGAAAACAGATTGGTCAAATAATCAATCGACATTTCCAGCAGTGAACAAAAATATACGATTTTAATTTTAAGAGCCCGGAAAATGCTATGAATATGCAATAATTTTACCCAATATTGGGGGCTTATTCCTTAAGTTTTTGGTTGGGCCACTTCAAGAATGGTGACAGAAAAAGAATATCCATGGAAAGCACTACTAAATATTGAAGTACTGAATTTACCATTATAAATTTTATGGGCCTCGATTTTTACGACTGGTGACGATTCAACCCCAGTCGGTTTTAGAATCGTAAGTGTTAAGTTAAGGATTTAAAAGATATGATGCTTTTAACATCGTTTAAATGTTAGGAATGATGATTCAAAATTATTATTCGTTTAGGATAAGGGATAAGGGAGAGAACTATTTTAAATTAACTGGTTATTTAGTCTATAAATCGTCCACGATGTATTAACAAACAACAAATAATTAAAACCCATATTGGGTATATCCTTGGTTGAGTTTAGTCCTTGGTTGAAGGCTGGAGGTACAAAATAATCCTTGAAAACATAACTAAAGGTTAACGTATTAATTTTATCACTATAATCCAGGTGGACCTTGAAGTTGAAAAGGGGGCGTTCATAAAAGTTTAAACACTAAATCCAATTACTCAGTCTCTAGGTGAGTTTAAGTTACAATTCTTCTTCTATTTTTTTTCTCAACCGACGACAATTCCACCCAATTGGTCTAAGGAGTAAAATTAAGCTAGGTACTTCGTTTCTAAACCTATTCTGCTAAAAATCCTGTACTGGCGGAGTATCGGGGGACAAATCATCGGAACATTCTGATACCCTTCATTCTACTACAGGTGAACATTGGTCGTTGTGTGGACACTCTGTATCTTCTTCGAAATCCAGGAAAATTATAATGATAAAACCATCTACTTACTTTTTAGTAATATTTCGATTTATCTTCTTCCTGTTTTCCATTGAGTGACCAACGATGAAATTCAAATAGTAAGTACCCACTAAAGAGTTTTATTTACTTCAAATTGTTAAGATCTCATAGACAATAAGTGCGTAATAATATTAACTGGAGCTGAAGTTATTATAACTTCCGGAAGATTATTAAACTTTTGAACAATAGAAGAAGTTTATAACAAATAGCAGTCACGAATCAATCGAATGTGTCAAATGCATAATACGCGACTTCATAAAACTTTACAGCGGGTGTTTATTTAATTACACTTCCCCGGAAATCCCCACTTCTACAATAAGGAGTTTTCCTTACTTAGGTGCGCAGGTCTGTTAATTGTTTACTGGCATTTTTGCAACAAACAAAATATTTTATTAGAGTGCAATAGTTGAACGCTGGAAATAAAATTGTTCAACTTATATCTTGGAGCGCAAGTATACAAGGTGGAAAATTTAACAAATTTCGCGCATCGACGCCCTGAAGGTAAACGCAGAGGAAACTTTGGACGAACAATTAAGCAACACCTGGAAGGGAGCACATTGCTTCCACTTCGATGCCATTTTCGAGCGCATGCGCGTGTCTGACATACTTTGCTAATTAATTACGTCAATCATGTGCGCTCGTTCGTGCATATTTCCTTCTTCTGCCGCCTCTTGCCAACGGGTAGAAGTGGAAGACGACAAGTCTTGATTTGAATCAAAGTCTGCGATTGTCAGTTTTCATTTCGATTTCATTTTTGATTTATTTTTTCAATAAATATTTAATTTCAACGAAATTTGCCACTTGAAATTCACTTACTTTCATCGACTTTACCGAGCAACTTACGTTGATTTATTATCATTAAGTCTTCATAATCGAGTGGGGTAAGTGTATTAATGGGTTGTAATTAATGTAAAATGATAGAAATTGCAATGTTTAGAAGGCTGGAAGTTCATATCAATAATATGTACAAGAATTTACTTAATTATTTAAGAAACTAGCAATTATTATGTTAATATATCGTAGTATATAATGTGGTGCAAGTGTACCAATTTGGATAACGGGGATCAATGAAGGAATTAGACAATTTATCCATGTTAAAAATTAATATGGAGTTAGCCAATTCTGAATAGCTTGTAATGAGTTCCGGTTATAACGAGCAAGTTTATAGTTGTGAGTTAATTCACAGGTGTAAAATCGCAAATTTACTCGTTCGTCATTGAGTCAATTTCTGCACAATTTACGAACAGTTGTAGCAATTACGCTGATGAAGAGTAAATTTTAGTACCTGACGTGCGATCCCACACGGCTGCGAGCTTGTGAGATGATAGGGACATTAGACGGGAAGGGAAGTTATTGGTAGTACAGGGATCAGTTTAACGCCGGCAGGTCGTTCCCAAAGAATGCTCGCGCATAACCTTTTCGCGTTGAGGGTTTCTTATGTTTGTACGTGGCGAATGTAACACGCTCTCCGGCGAGGATTTGTTTAATGGCTAATAGCGCTGTAATGCACTTGTGTAATCCGCCGTTTTATGAACGGTAATAAAATTAAGTTTGTATCCATCTCGCGCGCGCGCCACCCCCGGCACATAAGGGTTCGTGTTTGATGGAAGGACGCACAGACCCATCTCATTCCATGTTCTCGTATGCGGCGACGGCGAAGGACATCTGCTGCAAGCAAGTTTTCCACTGCAGCCGCATGCAATTTGTGTGAGAGTGTACTCAACGCGGTCTTGTACAAACTGTGGGAAAATTGCTTTGGAAAACCGAAGATGTGCGGCGGTTGTTGTTGTCCAGCTGCGCATCCTTTTTGTACACTCACTCTTGTTCCGAATGTATTTTAGGCAACTTTACACACAGAGTGTACAAAAATGTTTTGCTATTAATCAGCAATTTACTTAAAATTCACAGAATGTGTTTTGCTAGTTTTCTCGTTATCTCGTTTTCCGGGAAATGCAAATTGATGCGAAGAATTGCGCTTCGATGTTTCGTTTGCTTCAAAGACCTTTTATTGAATTTCACAGAAAACGCGCATTTGC
The DNA here is from genome assembly GCA_030264675.1 of Anaulacaspis nigra. Lineage (NCBI taxonomy): Eukaryota > Metazoa > Arthropoda > Insecta > Coleoptera > Staphylinidae > Anaulacaspis > Anaulacaspis nigra. The sequence continues at coordinate 80,591 of JARJDV010011526.1, read as the reverse complement.
CGCTGCTGATATCGCTGCAAAATACAAATCAACAATGCCATTATTACCACTCTATTTTCCCCTATCTCGTCGTAGCTTTCCATCCCTATCGTTCAATCTTGCTTCCTATTTGTCGATCTCTATTTGTTGAGTTTGCATTCGAGGAAACCAGATCATGTGCGAGTTGAAAACGTCGTCACCGTATTACATTTCCGCTTTGCGCTTCGGATACAAAACACTGAGGGCGTTGCGGATTCTTACGATTTTTATTCTATGATTAAACGAGAGAGAATATTTTGAGGCTATGGTTAACAAAAATCACCTGTATGAATATGAAAAGTAAGCAATTGTGCGCGCAAAATGAAAGGAAAAAAATCCTTGTCACTCGGCGAAATTATTTTAATGCGGGTAATAAAGAGCAGGAGGGTTATTTATGATCGCCATTTGTCTTATGCGCGGAGACAATTTCTAGATTTTTATTGCTATACTTTCATTCAGCCGAAAAGATGCGCACGTATTCATCTGTGTGCGCATGTATATGCATGCTCTCACCACTCAGCGAGGGCGCTAGAGTGCGTGCGGAGAGACGCTTTTTATTTATCGTTAGCCATCATCCTCTAATAACCCATACGTATTGCGCGCCGCCTCCGCCTCCACTTTGACGATGAGGATATGTTTATGGATACTTCTTGGCTTGGCTTTCACGAAATATTACAATATGTTCTCGTACAACAATAAAAATTTATCCTTAAAACTCACAATTCTAACCTATAAACTATTCCGGGAATGAGATAAGGAGGGGTGGGTATTGATTGTTGATTTTGCGGGAACATCCTGTATGGTTTTTGGGCAAATATGTATACACAAAAGTTGGTCCCGAGCTTCTCGGCGAAACACATAAATTACGAACGGGCACAAACTTCCATTTGCCACCTCTTAAAACACTTTTAACGTTCGATGTGGATGCCATAAATTTCCACATCTTCCTATTCGGCGCGCACTCGGGAATGGGGGGCGGCGAGCTTAACGCTTTGCCTCGTGCGCACTATTATAAGAAAACACATCTTTTAATCTTTCCTCACAATAGTTGACTATGCTAATAGGATATTTGACAAAACACGCCGATTTATTATCATCGCTCATTCGCTTTTTGCGTTTTTTGATTCGCCGCCAGAAAAAAACTCGTCGTCGTCGTCGTCGGCGGCGAGTGGGTGGATGAATGGCGGCAATAAAGGAATAAATATTAATTTGGTCTCGTTGAGATTAGAAGCGTGATTAATTCGTAAAGTTTGATTATATTCGCAGTGCGCCACTAGTGGACGACAACTAATTGATACATTGCGCCATTTCGTAAAGTTTTCCCCCGTATGTTTGCGCCCTTTTTTCTTCTTCTTTTCCCGGCTGGAAAAGCTGTCTTTGTTCAACTCAATCCCGATGAAGATGGACGTCTGAAAATGGTGCGAGGAACGCAAATCGACACAAATCTAAATCAACTTTCATGCACTTCCCGCATGCAGCGCCCTCGCTCGCATGTGTGTGCACTTTATCGTTATTTCGTTGCGCAAGCGTTTGCTTTGGCGGTCCGAATATAAATTGCACTAGTGCGGCAAGCGTCTCGAAACTTTGCACATCAATAAAATTAATGTTTTAGTGTTGTGGAATTTAGGTTAGTTTTGACTCAGTGTGGCTTAATGTTACTGAACATTATTGCTGCGTTTTTTTTGTAGCAGTTTAATCTCTTGTAATTCTAAATTTCAAAATGGCCAAGCATCAGGCAGAGTGAATGATGTACCTATAATGGAGTGAGCACTTTAAGTGATATTTGGCTTGGAAGTGAATTGGCTCGCTTCTTTCGCAATAACAGGCTCGAGTTATTCAGCTGGATAATGTTCAAGTGGTTCAATATTATGACATTGCATTGTTAGAAGTCCTGTAGGACGACGACGATGGCGGATATGAAGTTGGCGAGCATTTTGGGGAACGAATATTGGGGTGATGCGCAAAGTACTCGAATGGTGAAATTATCCATAATTACAGATCAACTTGTTCTTATTACTATGCATGATTATACCATATGTTTAGAAAAATTAAATTTACTTTCTCTCTCACGCCGAGCAAGTGAGGTGGATTGTATACGGATGAGGAATTGATTTGGTTTTGAGGGGGGTGGGTCATATATTAAAACCACATTGTAAAATAAGGATAATTGAAGCACTTTACATTCGCGTTTTCAATGGACTGCAAGTGTCACCACCCTTCAGATTATCATCGCTTAGAAGCGAGCACGCTCTTGACGGCAGTTAGGCAATTAAAGCGCATATACGGGGGCGGCACACAGATAGAGCCAATTTATATTTAATGATCACTTCATTGCCTTCGAACGCGCATTCGCACGAATGTGCATTAGCATTATGAGAATCGCGCACTTGAAATTATGCGCAAGAGGTTGTGCTATGAAAGTTCGTCAGCACTCTTGACTCGGTTTGTGTTTGCATTCGTATTCGTACATATAATTAATACAACCAACCAACCCACTCTCACCACCTCTCGGCATGAATATAACCGCAGATAAAAGTGAGGTTAGGGTTAGACGGGAGGTTTGTGTGTGTGTGTGCTGTGTGCCTAATTGCAACTTTGAATTAAGTTGCGGGCGCATTAATTCAGCGCTTTTTTGTTTGCTCACCGGCGCGCTCGCGGCAAACTTTTTGAATTATGCATACGCCGCCCCCGCGAAAATAAAACATAACTGGGCACGTGAAATGAGCGCATAAAAGAAAAAACACGCCGCACTTCAGCGGCTAACTCGGATTTATTTCTTGCTTCGTCCGGCATGCGTGAATTGTTAAATGTAATTGCGCGCATTTCTTTTCCTCGAGCGAGAATGGGGGCAATGAAGAAAGGAATGGCACGGCGAGAGTTTTCTTCGTGAGTTTGTTAGGTTGCCATCCTGAAAAGGATTCTAATTTAAGGATGCGCTTTTTACAACGGATGAGGGAGCGTTTTGTTGTAATTGTAAGCTTCTATTTTCTAAGAAATTCTAGCCGAAAATCTCATCTACCTAAGCTTGTTCGGGTAGTGAAACTTAAGTGAATTGTTGCTAATTTTTATAAATTATATGCGTCGTATGATTGAAATCTCCCTTTTTTTGTTTGAAACTTATAAAGGAATCAATTTCACTGGTGATTATTCATAATGACCGGTTGTTATATATAATTTAATATTACTCCGTGTTTCCTTAATCATTTGCAGAAACATGCGCAATACAATCATAAAGTAAATATTAAATTAATAAGTAGTTGATCCCTATTAAACTTTCATGAAATAAATTTTTTCTTTCCATACTTTATAGGTGAATTAGAATTCAAATCAGATGTGGAAATTGAATTTATGAATTTCAACAAATAATTTCCCCATAGCGAAAAGAATTAAAGACTTAGATTGAAAACGCAGAGCAAATAATCGGAAATTGAGTGAGCATATTGTTTTCCAATGTTCGCTTGCGAGCAAATGTAAATTAATTCTCGAGATGCGCGATAATTGAATAAAACGCGGCGCCGCGAATGCGATTACTTTTCTCTGTTTCACAGTGCGCGCTTGTGCCATCTATAACAACGATTTTTTTTGTGCACTTGCCTTCTTCCTCCTCCTCGCAGTGCAAGTTGGAATTGCACTCGGCAAGTGAGGAGCAGCAACGGGAAGGTCGGGAATGTAATGGGAAACGCGAGGATGGCCTCGAACATCTGGCCGTGGCGCCTCATTCGACGAAGATTGGTAATAAAGAAAAGGTACGAGCGAATGATCGTTTTATAGCACGCTTTAGTTAGTTTTGCACGTACCCACCTTCGAAGGGAAATTAACAGCGCGTGCTGCTTTAATTCACTGGATTTGCTTGCTTTTTATAACGTTCTCACGCTTCTGCAGCAACAGTATTGTAGCATGTAGTTGGAGGCGGACGTGGATGTTTGTTTAAACTTTTATCAAAAAGTTTGAGACACCCTTGAAGCGAGAGGCAGTCCTCACCCTTGAAGCGAGAGGTTTATAAAGCCACCCGACTCGACGAGAGAATATTACTGTGAGGAGAAGAGAAGAGCGCAACTGCGCGTTGCTCAATTAATCAAGCAGATAAGTAACGCAATAAATCATGCGAAAATTACGTTCGGACAACGGGTGGCCGGAAGATGCGCGCCGCTCCCTCGCCGCTCGCATGTGTGTGCGAAGCAAAACAATGGTTTTATTCCTCGTTTGCCACTACAAATAATTCGCAATTTCGCATCATGTCGGCTTTGTCAAGTGTGTACGCGTACACAATGTTTGTTGTTGTTCTTGTTGATGACGAGGATGCGAATCAGTGAAACTGCAAATTTTCCGAATTAACTGGTTGCAACTTAACGCAAACGCTGTTACTTTAGTCGAAATGAAGACTCCCCAACGAGCCATAAATCTTACCTACGAAGTGCTTATTATGCATTTTCTGGTAAATGTACCCTCCCCAAGCTTAACGGGCCGGACGAGTTTCTTATTAGCTTGTTAAGCAAACTTGTTTTGCCATGAGAGAGGACCTGTTGAAGATGAAGATTTAGGTGCTTATTAGTTTTTCCTGTAGAAAATTCTAATCCGAGATTTTAATTAATTTCCATTCAGAGACAAACAAAGAAACCGAATCGTATTTAATGTCATTAGAAACCGGGGGGAGGCTAAATGAAGACGAATTAATCTGGGCAAGGTTGATGTCACTCTGGATGATTGCGACTTGCATACAAAGCCATAAATACACACGCACACTGGTGGTGAGGGAATCAGGGGAACGCGCGAGCGCAGAATTCGATGATTGGATTTCGTCGAAGACGTCAGCGAACGTTCAAAGCTCTTGATTGCAATGCTTTTCGATACTCTCTCTCAGCAACCAACACCAGCAGCACACATACACCAGCCCCGAAGGATGTGTATCAGGACATCGTCAAGTGCGCGGCCCGGAGAACAATTCGAGCATTAGTTGAACGCGCGAGAAGCGTGCGCAAATGGATGTTAAACACTGAAATGTTGGTAATATAATTCAATTTCGTCTGTCAATATAAATGTCCCGGAACGATATAGCATTGCATCCTGCTCCTGCGAACGCAGGAGTGCATTTGAAGGGAAGCGCTGTCCTGAGTGAAGGCACAGATAAAACTTGTCCCCGACGGCATGTCAAACGTGACGATACCAGAACGCTACCGCTTCATTTATTCATTAAACAGAAAATGTTCGCAAGGGTGGTAGAAAAAAGAAAGTATCCAATCAGAAAGTGTCTTCTATTCTTGCTAACGAAATCATTAAAACAAGCGAGAATTCTGGAATTTATTTCCGGTTATCTGGGAGGAAATAAATTGTGAAACATAACCTCACATGAATTTGTCTCGTCAAAATCTAGTGTCGGATATTTTTTCCGCGCACTGGTTGGGCGAGTGTCAAAGTGAGTAATTTTATTGAAGCAGATTACGTCTGGTTGCATCCTGGATGTTCCTGTTTAGTAACGAACAACAAGAAGGATTGCATAGGAGCATCAAGACAACAAAGATATTTATTACATGTGGTCATTCTTGTTATAAATCACTGGATTTTTCGTATTTTTATTTAGTCAAATACGGAATAGTATTAAATATCAAAGAGATATGAAATGAATTATTTTATTACAGTTACAGAAATTCTGAGAATAATACACATTATTATGAGTTGTTTTGTTAATTGGAAATTTCGGAGAGTTATTAATAGATTTCGTGGGAATGCTGAGTTATAGGATTTTCCAGTGGTAGCAAACTCGACGATGCGCATTCGAGTGCTTCGAGTAGCACTTCATGAATCTAACTAAAACCCACCCGGAAGTACAATCTTTGGTTCGGTTTCCCGTTCTAGATAAGCCATCCAGAACTCAATTACGCGATCAAGAAGGTATTGAGCCTTTCAATACCTTCTTGATAGGACTTTGAATCGAAATTCCTAATTATTCCTTCAAACAAATAGATGCACGTGAAGTCTTGTGATATAATATAATATATTCTAATGAAACAATTTATTATATAATAACGTCTAATCGATATCCTCATGACGCAAGTGCATTAATCTCTGTTAATTATAATAATATGCGAAAAATTGCAATTTTTGATATATTTAGATGAAAGATTAAGGGGCATAAAGTTGATATAGTACAGTAAGTGCATTAACGCCCGTAATTAATGTAATATGATAGAAACTGGAACTTGATATCGATTGTATATACGAGGATTTGGTTAATTAATTCAGAAACTTCCTGATTTATGGAAATTAGTTCATAAGCATCAGACAATGTCAACTTGCATTTATCATTTTTGAGCTTTCGGTAATTTCTAAGGAAATTTAATGTTTTATGTAATTGTTTATGCTGAGTTCTATTAAGTATTAACTATATTTTACTACAAATATTCTCCATTGAATTATTAAAATATATGGAAGAAAACTAGTATATATTGCAACATTAGGCAAGTGCACGCCAGGAAATGCCATTTCTTTGTTCGGTTAGTTTGAATACTGAGTGAGGTCATTGTGAAACGGCACTGATGATGTTACTAATAAATAGTTTTTACTTGAATTTAGAACTTTTTATCAAACATTAACTATCTCAATGCTACTTCATGTCAATTTTTAGTAACATTTTTAGTTACGTCCTCAACTTTAAAAAGAAACAACGTATTAAAATAAGGTTAAAAGCATTATATATTATAAATATCAATATGGTTTCATGATGTTAGGTCCCGCGTCACTTGGTTCCCCGAGATTTCGCCCAGCGACAGTTTACCCTCCAGCAATTTAGCCCCTCAAACTTTATAACCGTTTCTGAGTTTGTACCCCGATTTTCGGCCCGAAAGTCCCCTAAATATTGTCATATGACCCCCCGCGTTACTTTGCCCCCTATTTTAAAATTAGTTTTTGAGATACGAGCTGCCAAGTGAGCGATATTTTGCTTTGAAAAGCGAGCAAGATTTGACATACGAGGAATCTTCACTCGTCCAAAACGCCGATTTTCTTTTCCAATCGCCCGACATACCCACAATACGACTTTTTGCGATACGAGTTGCCGAGGTAACAATAGTTTGCTTTGAAATGCGGGCAAGATTTAAGATACGAGGAATTTGACGCTCGTATATTAGAATACATTATTAAAGAGTCCCAATTATTATTATACAACCATGTGTTACAAGTAACTTTCATATAAATTTAATATTATATTTTGGGAGCAAAGTCGCGCGAGGGGCCATTTTCCACTGATTTCTCTATTATTTCGTAAGATGAATTTTACGAGACATTTACGTTTTGGGTCGTTATTATTTAGCAAATTAAAACCTAATTTTTAACACATTTTCTGCCATGTCATAAAAGCGAAATACAATAGCTTAACGTGGTTATTCGTCTACACGGTTCCAAACTTTTAATTTGTTCGTAGCAATGTTTAACAAACTTTTTATCTTCTTCAACATATTTTTCAAGATGCAATTTACCATCTATGATGACGACTCCATATTTCTCAAATATGCATTTGAAAACTCAGTCACGATGTATCTCCTTCTCGCAAACGAGCTATAGTCTTTGACGTAAGTCCCTACGAATTATTTATGTTTTAATTTCAGCAGCACATAATCAATATTTGCGTTTGCGTTGTAAGAAGAAGTATTGTTATCAATGCTTTCATCGCGAATGTACTTGAAGTACTTACTGACTTGCATTTTTTGTTTACAACTGCATTTCATGTGACTGTGTTTTGTATTTGAGCACTAACTTAACTATATTTTTGCGTTTATCCAACATAAACGTTGGATAAATTATATGAATTATATGAATTACTCATGTAGTGTCTGCATAATGAGGCAATTATGTTCCAATAACAATTCGTTTCTGAGGAATATAGTTTCAACTCAGAACATCATATAATAAGAATAAGTAAGACAAATGAATTACCCTTAAAATAACTTAGTAAAAAGTGAATAAGTAGTACATACAATATCAATAGGAACATATTATGAGGCATAAGCTATATTTTATGGGATTTGAGTATTTTAAATCTACTTTTTTACTGGTAATAATGAGGTGGTAGCAATAATATTTTATTTTATCTCAATTAATTTTGTGTTATAACTAATATTTAAAGCGAATAGAAGTTAAATAATATAATTTAAATCATGATACAATTTTATCAACTTTATATATGTAGTAATTTTCTACAGTTTCATTATTCTATGACTATGTATTGTTAAAAAGGTATCTTAGTTTCTTTTGAAAGGAAATGAAACATTTGTCATTTTTTACCACATTTGTTGCACTAAATAATCAACGTAGCTTACAGTTTTATTCGTCATACATACATTTGCGATAAACATTTGCACGTTTACAATCATCGAATTTCTTTACTGTCTCAAAGCAAGCAATTGCCTTTTCTCGTAAAGGCATGCTAAAGATTTCACCATAAAGTTGGCCATCTACTGTAAACTCATGCGAATCGATCATCACACATGCCGAAACACAATTTGTTGATTGGTTTTTTAATAATTGCTCTTTGCATATCATGTCAGATTCTAAACGGCTAAGGCACCTGTTAAATAATTCGTAACGAAAACAATCATCTCCAGTCTTATATTTTCGAGCACATTTCATATAGACTTTGTTCCAGGTAAATGTTTCAGGCAATACAAGAAACTCATATTTCGCTGTGACATGTCTGTTATTACGTAAAATGCATTTTACTAGGCATTTACGTTTTGGATCATTGAAATTTAACAAGTCAAATCCCAATTTTTTAACGCATTTCTTGCTGTCCCATAACAGCAAAATACAAGAGTGCAAATGTCTTACTCGTGCGCATGGTTCCAACTCTTTAACGTGTTCGTAGCAATGTATGATTGATTTCTGATCTTCTTCAATGTACATTTTAGGATGAAATTTACCGTCCTTGGTGACGATTTTATATTTTTCATATACGCATTTGAAAATACAGGCTTCACGTACCTCCTTCAGGCATACAGACCAAAATTTCGCTAATTGTTCTCTAGTAAGTCCCAACAAATTGTTTAGGTTTAATTAATTTCAGTAGCAATAATCCATACCTACATTAACTGTTGCTACAATTAGTATTATTATTAACATATTCATCGCTGATGTGTCAGAAATACTCAGTTGAATGTTTTGACTATAACTGAATTTAGTGTTGCTCTTTTTTGAAAGCTGAACACTAACTTGACTATATTTATATGTTTTTTCAACACGCGAACTTATTTATTGGTTATATCAATGAGGAATTGCAGATTACAATAATACATTAATGTTAAAACTAAATCCATTTTAAATGCATTAACAACAAACATATTTTGAGTGAATATATTTTAAAGTTAGAAGTTAGAACGTGTAAATTTATAAAAACATTTTCATGTTTTTTTCATGTGCGTTAGATGTTTTATGAATTTAATTATGAAGATTTCATTTTCTAATAGTTATATAGGTATGTGATTCTGTTCATAATAACATGGTAATTAATGTATGATAAACTTTTCATCGTCTTCGTAACTTTTTAATTTTATTATTTTCAATAGGACTTTATCTACAGTTGCATTCATTAACTATTGTTACTACAAGAATAACACTGAAGATTATAACAAATAATTTGTCTCTTTTTTGGAATTTGAGTATTAATATGCTTCTTTTTACTTGTTTAATATATGCTAATTAATTAATTTCTGTGTAACGCAGTGATATCCAATTTATTTGTAATGTAGTTTATTGTGTCAATGTATGGCCTGAAGACATGTCTACTTTGAATAAATATTCTTTCATATTGTTTAACTTTTAAAAATGCGGGTAAAAATCAGGAGGCCAAGTTTAAATAACACAAAATATAAAAGAAATTATTATTTATTATTAGGCTCAAAATTAAATTAAGTAAAAAGTAGTGTGCGCTTTATGTCTTAAGAATTTAAAGCGATGAAAGTTGATATATATTTAGCGATGACAAGACGTATGATGTGAGCAAATGAAGACATCTTGATTAAATTTAGACAAATGTGCGTCAACCTACGCGCAGCGCACTCAATCAGGCGTAATGGGGATGCACAATGCAGCAGTGAAATGCAATTTGTTGCGCAAGACGCGCGAGGCATTGTGTGCGGGCGGCAGCCGAAAATTGATGAGCAAATTGAAAGGCAATTTAGCGGCTCAAAAGAATCGCATTTGTTTGATTGATTGGAAGGCTTTTTCGCCGATATCCGTCCGCGACAATCCGCATGATGTATGGACGGGGGGCGTGCGCGAATGTTTGCAAAATACAAAACAATCAACAAGAGAAACTTTTCATAAACAGCGAAACGTCGAAACTTGTGCGCATATTGCATGAGATGTCACCGTTTGAATGCAATTTGCGATGGAAGCGCACACGTTCGTATCTTCATCCTTCCTTCTCTCCACGTATGCGTCTTCACGTACTTTATACGATCCTGTTTATTTTCGCATGTGTGTGTGTTAAGGATTTTCGGTGTGACACCTCGAATTGAGTCCCACTTATTTGTCGCTGTCACACATCCATTTTCGAAATGTTCAAGCGGAAACTTTTCTTCTCACTTTGCACCACCAGGTCTGAGGCTGATTTCCGGAAAGTGTTTACTTCCTAACCTCTACGAAACGTATATTATAAATAAGTTGATTTCGTCAATTGTTTCAGTCGTATTATTATTAATTCGAATACTTGCAAAGTTTTGGATTAAACCAAAGTTTTCGCTATTTCATTATATCGGAATGACAAAAGAGTTGGTGGAATGTCATAGCAGGAAAATGGACAACTTAACAAAGGAAACTAGATGAAGAGCTTGAACATTTTTCGGCGGGAAAGCGTCCGAAAAAACATACATTGATGGGCATCGAGCACATGCAATGGCCGAAAAGAAGGAAAAATCCATTCTATCAATTGACATGCCAGTCCCTTCTCGATCCATCAAAACTCGAATGCATTTCCGACGTCTGCCTGCACATTCATCAATCACCACTGTGAGGTTTCTCCTCTTTGTCCAGTGTTGTCCTCCACGATCGATTAGTACATGAACTCAGATTGAGAAACTTTTTTCGTCTGCGTTTTATTTGTCTTCCGATTTACTCATGATAATGTGTCACATTCTCTAGAATGTTCTAGAACTTTACATTTGGATTTACTGTATGTTATTTAACCTAAAATTTACTTGTAATAATCTGTCAAATACTCTAGAATATTTAAGAATGTTCTAGAATTTTATATTTGTATTTATTTTGTATCTTGATTTAAAGTTTATAATCCGCTGAATTTTTTAATGAAAATAACAACATTTGCTTCGATAAGATGGGAATAACCTCAAGTATTAACTTATAATATTCTGTAATGTTCTAGAACTTTTCATTTGCCTTTACAGCTCTTTATTTAACCTCAAATTTAGTGATATTAATGTATCAAATTTTCTAGCATATTCAAGAAAGTTTTAGAACTTTACATTTATATTTACTGCGTTTTATTTAACCTGAAATTTAGTCGTAATGATGTGTCAAATTCTCGAGAATATTCAAGTATATTCTAGGACATTATATTTGTATTTAGTTTGTATCTTGATTTAAAGTTTATAATCCGCTGAATTTTTCAATGAAAACAACATTTCCTTCGATAAGATGGGAATAACCTCAAGTATTAACTTATAATATTATAGAATGTTCTAGAACTTTACATTTGCATTTACAGCGCTTTATTTAACCTCAAATTTAGTTGCAATAATGTGTGAAACAAGTAGAATATTCAAGAATGTTTTGTATCTTGACGTAGAGTTAATAATCTGTTAAATTCTTCGATAATAATGACAATATTTGTTTCGGACAGGTAAGATTAACCTCAAAACAGTATTAACCTATAATATTTTAGAATATTCTCGAACATTGCATTTGTATTGTATTGTAAAGTTAATAATCTGTTGAATTCTTCGATAACAATGACAACATTTGGTTTAAATTGGTGAGATTAACCTCAAAAAAAGTATTAGCGCATAAATCATTGGAGTAAGATGGATCCGGCAAGGAAAACAAAGAAATGATTGCGTCGCAAGTGCGCCTTATTTCACAAAGTATAAGCTGCACTTTAGAAAACTCGACTGGAATGCGACGTTGGCGGTGGCGGCGGCAGCGAACGAACTCTTTTGCACTTTGCAAGCAGCGTTCGCGTGTAATATATACTCTCGTAGCCGTTTGGCGTTTGCTGAAGAATGCAACGCGCTGCGGCGGCAACGCCAGCGACAACGACGACGATGGCGGGCAGGAAAGGGATAGAAACATATCCGCCGCCGGCCTAGCGACAGAGAGGAAGAAGGAAGCCGTCGGCGTGCATGTGTGCGCACTTGCGCTTAAATTTTCATGTGTTAACCATCATAACTCATGAAACTTTCAGCGAAATGTACGGAAACATACTTATGAAATCTTTGTATTATCTCTTTATTTATAACGCCGAAAGTTTAAAAGCTTTAAAAACACTTTAGCACAACTTCGGCGTTTCACCATTTTTTTCTCCTCCTTTTACTTTACTTTATATCCCCTCATTGTCATCCTAGTTCCTCATCCTTTCTCTTCCTCGATGGATTAAAGGATATCCTTCATGTGTTTTACATGTCATCTTAATTTCTCGCTAAAAATCAGCCAAAATTCAATTTTTTTTCCTCCAGACTCATTTGAATATTGAATGCATACGATGCAGTTGACCGAATTGGAATTTGAATTTCCATTAGGAAAACAAGGCTGCCTGCAAAAAGGGATGAAGTATGAAAAGTGCACAGTGCATGATATCCGCACTCATCGCGCGGGAGCGGCGAGAGGGATAACTGGGTCAAAGTGTTAGCTTTTTAGCCAATATTTATGTGAATGGGAAATTCAACATTTTGCAGCGTTCGCACCGAAAACTAATCCTATTAGGTGTTATTAAACTTGCCGGCCGGCGCGTCACTTAGCAGATGAGTCAAATATTAAATTAGTATTGATTTTGATTCCACAGCCTGCAGCCACCACACGCGGGGGGCAGCAGCAAGAGATGGGGATGGGTGGACTGATGGAGGAATCGAACACTTGCTTTTTGCGTGTTTGTCGCAACATACATTTACGGCCGAATAATAAGGAGTAATGTGTTGGGAGTTTAGTGGCGGCGGAGGGACAACACTTTAAGTTATATCACTTTTAGCTGGCGCGCACGCCAGGAGACAGCGAGGGCGCTGTCGTCGCGCGCCTCGTCGTCCTGCGGTGAGAAAGCCTTAATGTACACAATGAGAAATTATCTAGGTACTCTCGTGCGCGTTGGCGCTAAGTGGCGAAATGGGATTCAACGCACCCCTATTTAGATTTATGCAGACTCGCCGCAAATGAAAATGTATTGCCTTCGGGGATGGCGATGGTGGCGTCCTCGTCGTCTTGTTTTAAAACAATGCCTTACAAATCAATGTACCACAAATGTAACTATAAATTTTAGGCGTTTTAATTGCAGCAACCCGCCCCGTGATAATTTTTAATATCGATATAGAACTCACTAAGGGGGTCAAGGGTTATTTTTTCTTCTTCTACCACAAATATAACTACAAATATCAAGGTTTTAATTGGATCAACTGCCTCCTTGGTAATTCTTAATATTAATATTATACACCCCAATAAGGGGGTCAAGGGTTGTTTTTAATAATTTGAGCAAGAAATATAATACTGAGATGCTGGTGGCGTTCTCGTTAACTTCTTTTAAAACTTTACAAATCAATATACCACAAATGTAACTGTACATTTCAAGCTTTTAATTGCAGCAACCGCCCCATTGAGAATTTTCTATTGAAAATATTGTAGCCCAATAAAGAGGCTAAGGGTTGTTTTTAGTACTTTGAGCAATAGTTATAATTATGAGGTGATGGCGGCGTCCTCATCGTGTTGTTTTAAAACCCTACAAATGAATGTACCACAAATGTAACTATGTATAAACCGTCCCCTTGCTAATTTTTAAAATGAATAATATACAGTCCAATAAAGTGGGTCAAGGGTTGTTTGTAATTCTTTCGGCAATAATTAATTATATAGATGATGGTGGCGCACTCGTTCTCTTGTTGAAAACCTTATAAGCTAATGTACTGCAAATGTAACTATAAATTTTTAACGTTTTAATTGCAACATCCGCCCTCTTGGTAATTTTTAATATCAATACTATACACCCTCAAAAGGGGGTCAAGCGTTGTGTTTATAACTTTGAGCAATAACTATAATTATGAGTTGCTGGTGGCGTTGCCGTCGTTTGGTTTTACAACGCTTACAAATCAATGTACCACAAATGTAACAATAAATTTCGGGGTTTTAATTGTAGCAATTCACCCTTTGGTAATTTTTAATATTAATATTATATACAAGGCAAATGGGGTCAAGGGTGGTTTTTATTACTTTCACAATAATTATAATAATTGCACGAGTGGTTGCAATTTGGTAAATACACTGCGAATGTGGGTTGACCCGGGGAATTAATTCGATCCCTGTTTAGCCGAATGTAAGATTAGTACAAGTGGCATCGAACAATAGGCGGCGGCAAGTGCGAGCCGGCGCCGGCGGCAAGTAAATGAAACGGAACCAACCGGTGGCGGTTCGTTAAGCGAATTGAACATCAAATCAGCGTCGTCAATGCATGGACCTTCCGCGAACCTTTCGAAAGGGTTACGACCACCATACGTGCCACTCTTAATTGACATTCCAGATGACGAAATTACGACCCCTTTGTGCGCTGCTGTACGTCCGTGTTTGCTGTGTACTCAATTTTAATTGACACTTAAATAAATCACCAACTATTTCAGTTTTTACGCCGGGATAATCAATTAATCCCGGGATTCTCAAATTTGTTTGAGTAAAAAATAAACGTCAAATGTGACGTGCATTGGCGATAGATATTATGAATAAAAAGAAAATTAAGCAGTCGGTGCGCAATAAAAAATTGCAGGGTGCGAGTTGATTAGTGCGGTTATTAATCATCGCTCAGCAAATCCTTGTTATTAATTCGGAAGGACTGGATGGATGGACATAAAAATAACGCAAAGGAGAGCGGGCAAAAACTCGTCAAAGTGGGAGAGGCGAAGAAGAAAAAGGTTGAATTAATACTTGAAGCTAATTTTTACGTTCATTAATTAGGCGCAGCTTCATGAAATATTACGCGAAAAACGCAACGAAAAAATGATGACGCAAGGAACGCATAAAATATATTCATTAGAAGGATTGCTGTTTGAATGCGCCATTTTCACTCGAGTTTAATTCATCATCGTGTGGAATTTATTTGATAAATTATTCAATTCGCTTTTGAATCCAGTTGCAGGAGTTCATTATTTTGCGTACGTTACGTCTTTCTGTAAAATTGCAATTAAACATTGCAGTTTATATTTTTTACTAATAAATATTTTATTATTATTGGAATTACGATGAAATTAAATTTTAATTAGTATTGATTTAAAATGAAAAATATTTTAGTTGTATATCGAATACTTTTCTGTAAAATTCTGTATTTGTCTGACTCTGTATTTACGTAAAAAATTATTTGTGTACAGCTCATATTATTTTACTTGATAAATTCTCTTTGACCCGATGCTTTAAAAATACCAATCAACTAAAATTGATAATTATTTTTTGTTGAAAACAGCAGAAAAATATGATGACAAGTAATCCCTCCTATAACACGTTCTCTAATAGCACAATATTTTCCGAAATTCCCATCCGCCCCCCTGGACTGCTGCAATGTCTATCAGAGGCCTGTAATACCCACTTTATGCTCCCACTCCGACATGTTATTATTATCCTATACCGCGGAATTTCCGTATAATTGGACTTTGTACATTTTTCATTTATATTCATAAATATTAAATTTTCCTGAAAATAAAATTTTGCAATTAGAGCATTTTGAGAATTCATATTTCATTTACCTTTTGTTGTTAATCCCTGAAAATGCATAAAAATAATGAAGGGATGACTTCATGATTTTTGACGATAATTTTTACGAAAAACAATTTATTTTAACAATTATATTAATTTATACAGCTTTCGGGTGTACATACATACTCTTTAATATTCTGTTTACTTAATTTTCATTATTTTTGCCTTTTTTTGGGTGTACTTCTTCCTTCTGGGTAACAAATATGTAAGTATTTTATGTTTATAATGCAATACCATACGTACTTAATATGAATTTATACTTATTTCATATTCTTCAATAAATTACACATTCAGTTCTTCTTTTAGTGTTAATTACAATTTTTTATTTTGATTCTAAATAATCTTAAAACATAATTGAATTATAAGTAAATATCGTATTTCCAGGAGTATAAGAACTAACACATCCTAAATTTGTAAGAAGAAAAATTAATCTTTATAGCTACTTTCATGTCATAATTTTGATTTATTGTTAATAGAACTCATAGTAATAATAGTCAACGTGGCCAGTGATTCCTAAACCTATTTGGTGCTAACTCAGGTAAAACCGAAATTAACCTGGGTTACCATATCCGTTTAGAAAAATTGTTGCTAATTTTAATAACATCGTCCTCAAATACACTTTAAATCATCAACGCCCCCCTGAATTGCAAGCCATTTTGGGAATCACTGGTATAGGTATATTAGTAATTCCCATAATGTTCGCGCTTCATTTCGAGATAAAATATTACTCTTGCCCCTTAATATTTATTACTCATCGTTCTTCTAAATTAACCTCTCATAATTGTTTATCGCCATCAAATACACTTCAGGTCATTACCTCCCCTTGGATTGCAGTAGTGCCCATTTTAGGAATCACTGATATAAATAAGTAATTTAGTAGTTCCTATAATGTTCGGACTTTTTACAAGACACATCGAGAAACGATTTATTTAGACTAGTAATTCCAAAACTTATTTGGCCTCCGATCCCTTATCGAAGTCATAATTACCCCCCTAGACAGCTGCAGCGCACCTTTTAGGAATCACTGGTTTAACGTATTTTTTTGAACTTTTGTAACTTAAGTAAAAATTGGCGTTGTATAATCCTGGAAATACAGTATTCGAATGAAAAAAGGAAATTTCATTTTGTCTTATTAATTTTGCAACTTTATTATCATTCATCTATTTCACAGTTTTTCCCTTCAATTTTTTTGGCAATATTCATATAGAAGTTACATTAATATCCTTGTTTTATATACAAATTCATTAATGCCTTTTTATACAAGAGAAAGCACTTCCGCTCTAATGGCTCTAAAATCTAAAATAATTCTAGAAAATTCCTTCCTTTGAGTACGTACTTAATATTTAGCGTTCGTCTTGCGCGAATTGTGAAGACCGCATTTCAAAGAACTTAATATCAAAGGCGTAGAAATTAACACATAAACTTGGAAACGTGAAATATTTCCCCCTGCTGCTTCTCTTTCTTCTTTTTCATCCTTTTTTGTTATACTTATATAATTATTGAACGCGCTTTTTATCACAATTTACCCTTTTGCTCTGCCCTTCTCCAATACGCCGGGCAACTCATTACGTCACTTCCTTGTTCATTACATCACCACGTTCAACTTGTGTTTATTTATATTCGTAATTAGAGTACACAGAAGTCACATGTTAAAGAGTTTCTCATTGGGTGTGAATGCAAACAAAATTGGTTAACATTAACAACAAAAATATTTAGAATATTTGAATATCCTGTAGGTATATTAAATATATTCTGTTGTTTGGCATTCTTAAAAAGTTGTTAATTTTGTAGGTTATGTCATAATATATCACTACAATTATATTCGTTTCATGTTGTTTGCTGTTACATTTCGTTAAATATATTTAATTAATTTGCATGTTAATGATGTATATTAATTAAACTATGTACACAATTTGTTTATATATAATGCGCAAAGTCACAAAACACATTTTAGTTTTTGTTTTCTTATAAAAGGTTTTTCCCCGATTTCAGTCTGAATCACACTCGACACTCACGCAGATTTCTCTTTCGTTTCCACTCGTTTGATTCTCTATAAACATTTGTTATGCATGTATTTATTTATATATAATAATAATATATTTTTTGTATTATCAATAACACTCAATAATTATTTTGGTATTTTTCCTGTTCGGTTATTTATTTATTTAATTAATTCATTTAGGTATTTACTTTTTGGTTTTTGTCTCAGTTGTTGACTTAATTAAAAACTATTTACAAAATGCGAATTCGTTGGAATTCAGTTGATTGTATGCCGTTATTTTTTTTGGTTTTATTTTTATCAATTTCCGACGAGTTAAGGATAGAATTTAAGGAGTCCGCTATAGGCTTGTGTACATCCATGCGAGAGATTCTCTATATTTGTTTATTTTAATGTTGCTTGCTTCGCATCTCGCCCATTTCCGGTTTTATCGCCATTGGCATGTAACGCTGTTTAACAGTTGTGCAGGTTATTGTTGCGTTGTTATTCGCGCAGTTGCAATTTGTCTCGTTGTTTGCGCTGTATTGTTACCGCGTAATTGCGAGCGCGAGAAGAATGCACGTCAAGAAGACGATGGCCGGCGGCGGAATGGATCCTGACATTCCTGTAAAAACAAAAGCAGAGTTATTAATATTTCTGGAATAGTGTACAGATGTTTTTTCCAGGATTTATCATAAATCAATGGAATATTTGGTGTTGAGGTTTATTTTAATTCCCGGAAAACTATAAGAGATATTGAAATGATTGTTGAAATGTTGAAATCTTGATTAAATTGTTTATAATCATTGAAGAATTGAGATTATCACGTCATTAAAACTTAGAGATAGTAACGATTCATTTCATAGGCAATGAATTATTGGCGTAGTGTTGGGTTATAATCTTTCTTTTAATTGCCTCAAAACTATAAAAGGAATGGAAATAATCCTTGCAAGTCATTTTATGGCAGAGAAAACTGCTGAGAAAATGTAATCATGGCATCTATTAAATCCGAAGATAAAAGCGTACAAAGTTGATTCGATGGTCGGTAATATTGACAAGGTTATAATATTTATTTCGTTTTAATATTTATTTTAATTTAACGAAAACTGTGAGAGATATTAGCACGATTGTTACGGTGCTAAGGAGTGTATTAAATTCTTTATAACTGATAGAAAAATGAAATAATTGTATTCGATAAATCCAGAGATATGGATGTACAAATTTGATTTGTTTCGTAGGTTATGATTTATAAGCATTAAAAGATAAATATTTACTCCTAATATTTTGTAATTACGTGAAAATTATAGGAGGTATATATGTAATTCTTGCAGTGTTCGAAAGTGCATTAAATTATTTATATTAGCTGAGGAATTGAAATTATTACGTCCGACAAATCCCCAGATATAATGATAAAAATTTGATTTACTTAATGGATCGTGAGTTATTTGCATGAGAAGATAAATATTGGATCTAATATTTATTTTAATAAACTTTACGAAATATCAACATAAATCTTACAGTGTTAGAAAGTGCATTAAATTGTTTATAATAACTTAAAAAATGAAATTATTACGTTCCATAGATCTAAAGATATAATCGTACGAAATTGATTCATTTAGTTGATAATGAGTTATAAGTGACGAGGTTAGTATATGTTTCATATATTTGGTTTGATTGCTTAAAAACTATAAAACGCCTCGATATAATTCTTGCAGTACTACAAAGTGAATTAAATTATTTTTAACTGGAAACATATTAAATTATTGCGCTCGGTATATCCAAAGATATAAGCGGACACAATTAGTGCAATTTATATGCCGCATAACAAAGTGCTTCGTGATACGCGAAAGATCTAGCGCTCTTAGCATTACTGACCGTAACTAATATAAGCCTATTCCAGGACAATTCGAGAATTGAATGCCGAAGTTTGATTTAAGCCTGCAGAATGTTATACCAGTTACACTCACTGAACCAAGATGCGCTGTATGTAATGGATGTTTTATCACTGCATATTTAAAATAGATTAATTTTATACCCTTATAGGTATATCTCGATCTATCAAACGAAACAGTTTCAATTATTCAGATGTTATAAACAATTTAATATACAGTTTAGCACTGCAAGAATTATGTTGATACCTCTCATAGTTTCAACGCAATTATGATAAATATTATCCGCAAATATTTACGTCCTCGTCGTTATCACTCGGCTTGATAATAATGAACACTAAATCATCTCTCACCACTTCGTTTAAATTATTTAACGTCGTATTTACAAAAGGCGAATGGTGTTTCGCAATTTGTTGAAGAAGAATCACGTTCATCATTAAAAGTCGTACAAACGTAATGCATAATGGAAATTTACGAGTGAAAAAACATATTCGGGTCCGTACTTATGATGCTTTGATTTAGTTATTTTTTTTGTTGTCGTTTGGAGTAATGTTCGCTGCTCCTGATGACAATAATACGGCATCTAAATGGCATGGGGAAAGCTGCTTGCTTCTTTGGCTTTCGGGAAAAACACACATAATAAAGATGAAGGATAGAAGATAAAGATACATAACGCAATCGGACGTTGCATAATGCTCCCCCTTTTCGAACAGGCGCGCGCGCGTTCTTCGTGCTCTGGAGAGCGGCGTGTTAAGGAGAGAGCCCCATAAACCAGAGCAGTTTATAATCATTATCTCCGGGGAATGCTTCTGGATGCTTACACTTTAAGGTTCATAAGGATATTTTTCAGCGAATACGGTTATCTTTCTTGTGAGATTTCTTTTTGCACGATTCACTTCTAATGTTGATTTTTCCCAAGAACAAACTTCTTTAACTTTTCTTTTCCTTACATGCCTGGATTGGGGTAAGTGCACCAACGGGGCAAGTGCATTAATGTCCTTGAAACAAGTTGATGTCTGTACGAGACCACGGAATTCGTAAAATTCGTGAAAAATGCTCGATTTTTCAATTTCAAATTGAAATTACAGCAGAACGTGTTCAATTCCGGTGAATCGAACCAATATGACTCGATGCGAAATTAATTTATCTTTCTCATGGTATAGGTCTCATTTTGGCACAACGAAGCACACATAAACAAAAAGTTGACTTTTAAAAAGAAATTTGGGGGAAAACTGAATATTTTTAATTGCAAATATCTCATAAAAATATGAATATTACATCAAATTTTAAAACAGTATAGTATTCTATGTTAATTGAGCTTTCCATATATGTATATACTTTCCTTGTGTGATAATTTTAACACTACTAAATAAATTGACAAAGTTTAGAAATATTGTGACGTTCTTTTCGAGACCAAAATTGTTCAACTTTGACATTAAATTACGGCCAAACTAGTAGACGTATCTGAATCATTCTTTTTATTCATATTCTACAACTAATACTCTATCGATTACATAAAAGAATTTTTTTTAAATATGCGTATTCACTGATATTAATAAATGTTGAATTATTATTCAATCAAGTAAAGATAGTGTGCACTTACCCCACACCACTTTAATTTATTGATAAAGTAAGCAAATTGAATATATCCTTTAAATAGATAAGCACTATTCAATACACTTCAGTTGAAAGGCTACTGAGAACAAGTATAAAAAAGGGGGTGAAAGAAGGTGGTTTGAATGCAAGGAAGAAGAAGAAGATGTTGAAATGCATTTGCGTAAAGTGCTTTAAATTTGTATTCTAGATTTTCCATTTGCCTCGCTTCGTTGAAATTAGGTGCGTCATGTTCCTCGTCGATATTATCATCACCCGATTCGCGTCGACTCGTTGTCTCGTCTATTACATCAGCAGCAGCAGCAGCAGGAACATTTTCTATTTGCGCCTTTTACAGCGAACGCTCGCCTTCCTTAACGAGCTATTGATATCTTCGTTCGCGGAAATTGAATTAGATAGATAGATGCATGCTTGCGGATAACGTTGCCTCGTTACGCGTCAATATCATGTGATACATTCTCACCTTGTTTGTGCCCGACTAAAAATGCGCATGGATCGCTCATAATTTCATTACGACGAACGAGAGGCGAAAAAGTGTACATACACTCTAAGTGCACTTAAAACTAACGTGAAACTTGTGCGTTGTTCTTTCATTCGACTCCTGTGCACGCATGATATCGCGTACGAGATAAGAAGGCAAGCCGAGTAAGACGTTGATTTCCCGACGGGCGTAAACGTATACTTTAACGTCTCTGCAATAACGAAACGTCCTATTCGCCTCGCTAAGTATTACATACAGTAAGGACTCACTTAGTTTACCCGACGAAAAACGTGCAAATCTGCACTGAAGGAATATAAATAATAATAATGCAAGACAAACAGAGATGCGAGTGATAAAACACAAATGAAAACTGGAAAAAAATTATATCTGGTAAAGCATATAAAATTTATGATTATGTTGCATGCACAGTGCACAAACAGCCAATGTTTATTGTTATTAAAAATTGGTTGTAAAGGATTTCAATACAATTCAATACCCAGCGCGGTTCTTTGGCTTATACTTTCGCTTCAGCCTTTTTGGATTTGGCTTTTTCTTCATCTTATTATTATTCTTTATATACTTACTCGGTTCCAATATGTATAAAGTAATAGAAAGATCCGTATCACGCAGTGTGCCATTCAATTTTCCTTTGTTCAAATTTAATTTCTCTCCAGAGAACTCCAAACTCGAGTGAACTTTGACGTCGATATTCTTGAGATACTTTCGCGGTTTACAATAATGTTGAATGACATGCGATGATATTGATATTGTTAATCAATACTTTCCAACTATTTGCGATTGTTTAAGTATCAATCTCTAAAGTTATTAAGATATTCAGTGTTAATATACTGGAATGGGGAAATGCACTCATGGGGCAAGTGTATTATAGCCGATTATTAGTTCCGAAGCAACAGAAATTTAATATTTAAGGTATTTCCCGCACTATAAGATTTAGAAAGAGGACTTTACATTAAAATACATTTTCTAAAACTCGTCTTAAAAATTGAAATGCGTCTCATGATCCGAAAATACTAATGCGCAGTTACTCCGCTCCATTTTATTGTATTTATCAATTAAAATAATCAATAAAACAAAATGAAACTCGATCTGGTGTTATTGGCAAAAATACAATCGGATAACTAATTAAATATTAAACAGAATATTATTTAAGCGTTTGTATAAATCTCAAACAATGCAATGCGTTCGTCGATTTAATACTGTAAATTCACGCTAATTGGCAACAGGTGAATACAATGCTGTAATGGTAAATATTGTAAGCTGAATAAAGTATTACGCGTGCATGATTAATGATGCACTAAATACTCGCTGTACAATGCGATAATATTGTTAATAATGATGAAACAAAGCACAGTTGCAAAACGCACAACTGGCCGATATCTGCTCATTTATTTAACTATCCCACCGAAACCAAAGCAGCTTTGCAAAATGAATTTAATTTCGCTGAACCAAAAGAGCATTTATTTAATGCCAGAAATAGTAATGAAATTATAGTTAGAGTTTATTTTAAATTGCGCACTGCACTGACCAGCCTTAAGTTAATCGATTGGCAGTGTTGATAAAGTTTGAATTATTTTGTTAATGACTTTTCCGTGTTTAATGCGATATTTCATGGTATGCACATTGTGTTAAGTGAAATGGAAATTTCCTGCCTGAGCATGTAAATTTGCACAAACAATGGTAATTGTTTTAAGCGATCGTCAGACGATCTTGTGGTCAGTTGTATAAATATCCAGCAAATTAACCTCAGGGAATTATTATTTTGATAAATACCAACAACGTTTACATTTCGTCATTTGGTAACTTGCCCCATTTGGCACTACGCATTTTTTCTGTGCATGATCTGACCGCTGTCAAAGCCGTGTTACGCTATCGACGCTAGGCACTTATGCATCATTGTGCATCAAAGAGTTTCATCTTGTTAAGTTTAATAGTATTACAGGCAATTAATTATAAGTGCAGTGATTATCACATTAAGTAATAGGTGTCTCACGTGTGATATTATTGGATTACCTGGTACAGTGCCGATTGGAAATGTTCATTAAACATGTTTACCGCATGTAAGTATAATTGCAATTGCTCATTTGTATTTATCGAGAAAACTACGGTAATGTGTTAGTATGATCCTATATCACGGCATAAGATGATATTGAAGTGACTAGATCAATCCTAAGTGATTGTTTAGGGTTACTAATCGCACATATTGCATGTGATTGCATTTTGAGGTTATACATGCTTAATTTATCCTGGAGCTTTATCAAATGTATTGATCAAATGTATTGATTGTTTTTGTGATAGGTCATTTGATAGGCTGAATGCCAGGTGCTATGAACCAAATGCACAGTTGATTCAGTGTCGAAGATGATTAAGTCCCAGTTGTTAGTGAAAAGTGCATAATAATCTTTACTCCAAACAGTATCTCAATGTGTCTCTGCCTTATATCTCAAGATGATATAAACCTTGATACAGGATTATATAAATGGTAAGTACCTAAATCAATCTCAATTAATTCCAGTGTTCACATATGCATCTAATAATATGAATTTTCGCAATCATCACTGATCTGTTCCAAAGAATAAAAGGTTTAAACCTAAAATGCTGTACTTTATTGTTTTAGGAAATGAGATGGCGATAGGATGCGATACACGTTAAGACAAGATGTGCATTGGGTGCAGGATAAGTTAAAGAGAAGGTATCTAAACAATTTTAACAAATTTCAGTATCACATTTCCCTCCAATACGAATTCACTCACTTCGATCGAACAACTGACCTATAGAATAAACAAGTTTAACCGCTATGGAACAAGTATAACTCAATATCTGTAATGCGACATGGTTATAAACGAAATCCAACGTCTGGTAAGGTTGAGTAAACAGTAAACACTCGCCAAAAGAGGGCAAAGCGAAATGCAGTAAAGCGTGGTTGTTTTGGCAAGTTTCATAAGTTGTAAGAATCTTCCCAAGCGCAACAATGTCAGACACGTTACTTCAGTCCCTTGCATGGCATTCTTCAGCCAGCTTTCATAACGATATTAAAGCAAAGCCACGTGCCTGAGATATTAAATACCCGCTGTGTTAAACGCAAAGCAATATACAGCCCGCCGCTGACATTTCTGTAATATGAGAAGCACGTCAACCGTTAAGTCAACTGCACAATGCAATTGCTACTGCTTCTCTCCTCGTTCATTTACCTCACACCCTGCACTAATTTGTACCAATTTCAATAAATGTGGAAAAAACGAAATTACCTGCTGAAGCATCATTGCTATTTTGGAGCACAGACGAAGGTCGTGGTTTCGGTCGTTCCTGCTCGATGATAACGTCCTCCTGCATTTTGTATACATTGAACAAGACGGCCGCACAGCGAATGTTCGCTTTACCGCCCAAGTACAATGCATTATCGATGTCGTACTCAAGTCCAATGACTGTGATAACAGGCCGTTTGCGTCCCTCCACCGAGCTATTCGGTGCAGGCAAATGCGTCAGGAAGCTGTTGTTTATCTATAACAATAGACACACAATTTAATCATCCAACTAATCAGTAATTAGCACGGCACAATAAGATAATACCGCAACAGGGTAATGAATAATTCCGTATTCAGCTGCGATTTTTTGCATTATTAATAGCTCTAGGTGTGTTATTAATATATCAAAGAGAGCAAGGTGAGAGTGGAGGTTATGTTTAGGCGGGCAGACAATATGATAAATGTTGTTGTCACTTGCAATACATGCATGACAAGAGGGTTTATTCGCTCATGGCGGGTTTGGAGAAATGTTCACGGCTACCGCCGCCACGGCCGCCTCCCTTTGGTAACGCCAATGCGGATGATAATAATAATACGCAAAGCAGAACCGTATTCCACGTCGCATAATTATGTAGAATGTCAACATGAAAATGTTGCTCGAATGATTTATTTGTTCGATGCCTTAAAAACAAACGATGTTGTTGCGCAAGTCTACGCTCTCTTCGCTGGTGCGCGTTTCAAGAGAAGCGAAGTCTATTGAAAAATTTTAAATTTAAAAATAACACAAAGCGTTTACGTTACCGCTTTGCAAAGTCGCTTTTGTGCTCTCCTCTTATCAGATTCCTTATTGCCGCGTCGTCATCGTCTTCGTGAATAATGAAACCATGCGAAAAACTTTGCTTGATATATTAAACAATAAGGCCGCAAACGCGAAGCCATTAACGTTGAAATAACGCGCGCGCGAACGTAATATTTTGTAGAGGGAGAGTAGAAAAAAAAGCAATACAATCAATGGCAATGCACCTGAATATATAGTGCGAATGACATAAAAATTTGCATGTCAACGCATACGCGGAGTACATTTATGTACAAATAATGCACCGCGTAAAAGTTGCTGGATGCACCACCGAATTTTGATGCCAGCCGGGAAAAATAAGCGCGCGCTGAAATGAAAATATTTACCGTGTGAAGCCGACAAGTACAATATCAGTTGCACTGCATGTACGTGCGGAGTGGTGGTAGTTTCGCATTGCGCGTATGCGTATTGGGTTTTTTCGATTTTGTTTTCGGTTGTGAATTAATCTCTGAGGCATTAAAACCCATCCGATGCGGGCGCGCACTGATTATTATTGCATCGTGTCACCATCGTATCGAGTTGCTGCATTCGCTGTCGAGGATCGTAGTTCATAATGAATGTAATCACATTTCGTATTATTTATTTTTATCTTTGTTGGTGGCTAGTCTATTGAATTATCGGGATTGATTAGGCAATTGAGGAAATTTTGGGGTAATATTAACTTGTAAGTAGGCAGCGGGTAGTACTTTGAGTTTTCCAATTTTTTGATGTTTCATCTTCAAACTGAAGTCATAACAGGATACAGTCAGTTCCAGTTAATCCTACTAATATGATTTGGTATGTAATTATTTTATCTTTCGTATGGTATGCTTTATTGTGGCACAAATACACAAAAAACTAAAATTTTGAGAAAACCAAATATTTTGAATTGCAAATATCTCGAATGTTCGATACATGTACGTA
Organism: Anaulacaspis nigra; assembly: GCA_030264675.1. Taxonomy (NCBI): domain Eukaryota; kingdom Metazoa; phylum Arthropoda; class Insecta; order Coleoptera; family Staphylinidae; genus Anaulacaspis; species Anaulacaspis nigra. Next base: position 53,647 of record JARJDV010011526.1, on the reverse strand, counting down.
GTTTTTTGGTGACACAATTTTGAAATTTAAATAAATTGGCAAAGTTCATTAATGTTTTGCCGTTTCTCCGACACGGAAATTTTCAATTTTGGAATTATTCTTTTTGATTCATAGTTGTTCATCGATTGCTAAAAAATGTTCAAAAATATTGAAACTAAATAAATATTTATTTTTACCGTTAAAAAGGTTAATCAGAATATTTAGTGTCACCCAAATTTGGGTGACCGGCAATCAACGTGTTAATAATTAGAAACAAGGATTTAAGAAATTTTTATGTTTCCTTTAAATTTTTGACGTATGTATATGGAAATTACAAGCCTTGAATATGTGAGCAGTTTTGACGGATGTTTATGAATTTTTGAATAACGCACACATTTTTCAATTTCGTACGTTTTTGACATTTGTTTGATCACTGAAGCGTTTCGAATATGGAAATGGATATTGACGTCTTCCGGATTTTGCTTCTCGCTCGCTTTTTGCTCTAGTTTCGCCTTTTTTGATTTCGTAAAGCTGATCAGTTCACTCGGTATCAAAAGAACCAGCATCCTCAGTCCTTCTGATTTTCAGCCGCTGCGCTAAGGTGGAACGCGAAATTATTTTATCCGTGTGTAGTGTGCGCGCATGATGATGAGGCCGGGGGAGCGTACGGCGCAGAAGAAGACTTATTGCGCTTCTCGAAGCTTATAAGCAACTAGGAGTATCAAAGGCTTTTCCGTTATCTTTTTTCCTTCTTGTAGCGCGCGCGCCGCGCACAAGCTCATCTTCTTTTTGAATATGCTTTTTCGGAACGCGGAACGTGCGCGCGTTCTTTACGTGACTTCATTATGATTGGCACGTGAGACATGACAATGAATTTATTTTCGCGTTTTCTCTGACGTGCGTTTGCCGTCTGCACTCGCCGCCGCCGCTGAGTTTTACCTACGCCGCACTCATTTTTACGATCCGACGTGCGAATGTGTGTATTATATATTCAATCGTCTAACTTTGACAAAAAATTGCGTTTTTCAATAATACAAGTCTCGTAACGTCTCGGCGTGAATATGAATTTTTTACGAGACTTTTCTTTTTGTCGGGTATTTCGTTGATATACATTTTCAATTGGCCGCTCTTTAAAAATACATTTTCAATTGGGCCAATTCGGAAATCGATAAAAATTGGCAATTAATTTCGCTGCGGGCATTTTCGAGAATTTTCAATTAAAAAGTTTTTTGTTTCTCTCTTACCTTTTTGCCGTTAATGAACCAAGTTAAATTAATAGCTGGATAAGAAGCGGGCGACGAACAATTTCCACGGAGTGTATCTCCATTATCGTACGAGTTTTCAATAATAACTTCGGGCTTCCGATCGGGTACGTCTGAAAATGGAAAATGAATTTTTTATTGGAAAATATATAAACTTTGCATTTTTTACACTAATGAAAAACAAATATGCCATCATTCAACATTTATTCGCTCTCGACGCGACTCGCCGAACAAACAGAAATGGTTTTTGCCACAAACACTCGCATATTATTGGAAATATTTATCGCTTAATTGTATCGGCAATAATTGGAAAACTGCATACACACGCCGTTCAATTAAATAGAGTCATAATAACATTTGCAAATCGTTAGGGATTATCATCGCGCGTACTTTTGCTGGCTGATGAACTGCAAAATTAAATTTTAAATATTTTTCGCCCGTGTTTTTCATCGGGCTGCTGCGGTTTTTATATTGCGCCGTGCTCAATAGGCGCGCCATCGTCCATTGCAATTCGAATTCGTTTAAATTAACAATTAGTAAAAGTGGTACAAATCGGACGCAACACACGGGGCCGCCACACTCCACTGTCACGTACATGCGAGCAAATATAATTGCGCATTCGGATTTAAATTTAATTGAATTTGTTTCAATTTTTCGTTTCGTTTTATTTCGATTTATTGCAAACAAACAAATATTCGTATTGTTTCGCACTCAACTATTTTAAACTTTATACAAATAATTAACAATAACAATAATTCTATGAGTAGTGATGGGAAGAGTAGTGCATCAGTTCAATTTTCAATTAGAGTGGTTCGCATTGTATAGCGTGTTTCAGCTTTCGGATAAAAAATATGACAATAAATGTTATTTTATCACGATAGTTCTGATGATCATAAAAAGAATATGAATCAGAAATGAAATTATTTAAATGATATATCTATATATATATATTCATTCCCTTTTGTTATAATATTAGGGGTGTAAAGGTTATTTAAATTATATGATGGCTAATTTTATTTTTTCTATGGTGCTCGATAGTTGGGACACGTTGTGGACTAACTAACTTTACAGAGCACAGAGAGCCAAACGACCTGTTTGCATAAAATTTGCAATTCGATACTCCATAGTCCAATTTTTAAAATTGCGCTTGCTCGGTAAAATACAACCACTTATCATAAATTTAGATAATTTATTCAATATTTAAACATATGAATCTGTCAATTATTTACATATTAACAATAATTTTATTGTATTTAACGGTTACTCCGTATCATATTTTATATTATAATCGAATTACTTGTCTTAGTAATGAACATGAACAAATTATTAAGAAATTCACAAATCTGACTTTAAACAAAATATTCGTCAAAATTTCAAATTCAAATTTAATAAGTCAGTCATATAATTTTAAAAAATTAATTTCTGAATTAAATTGTATCAGGTAAATGATAAGTTTTGCATCATTTTGTGCTGCGAGAGTTTTTCTTTTGATACGTAAAATTCGTATTTTAATATAAAATGTATAAAATGAATTTCGAAGGTAGCATTCAGTTTTCCAAAAGTTATTCAACTTTGACGTAAATTTTTTGCTAAACTATCACGTCGAATTCGTATTTTCGGTTGTATAAAATTCAGTTATTCTTCTATAATTTTTTTAAAATATTGTTATTTGCACAGTTGTAAAATTCTACTGTGACGCATTTCAGTTGTTCTAAAGCCACAAAAATTAAAATTTGCGCACTCTGTTTTTTGTTTTCGTCTGCTTTTACTTTCACGTTTTGCGATTATAAGCGTTCATTAACACGGCATTGTTTGCGCGCTTAATTATTAATGAGGACGACGTAAAAATGATTAAGTAAGTGCGACGAGACAACACACTTTCGGAGTTGTATTCGTATAACATTGGCGTGACATTGACAGAATAGCCTTGCGTCGTCTTTCATTCACGCTCGAAAACGTTCAACCAACTTTTGGTTAAAGCGCGCCGCGTTCGCAAAGTATAAACAGGACGACGACGACGACGACGACGGAGGACGAGAGAAAATGAAGCGCGGAAAGATGAAAAGACATACTTAAATTGATTAAAAATCCACGCGGAGCGCTCGCAACTTTTATTACGTCTTGTACATTGTCGTGTGGCACATTGTCAGTCGACATGTCAAAAGTTTTTGCGCGATGAAAGTTGGTCGCGGTCGGTCGAGTTAATGCCCGACGATGCGTAATAAGGAGTGATGTGCTACGGGGTTGCATAAATTTGAATATTTTCACGATGGACAACTTTTGTTCTGCCGCCGCCACCAACGCCACCGTCACCGACTCCGAGTTTTGTATTAGCTTAGGTCAAGTCTTACGAAGGTGTTTTTATTAAGTTCCATTTGCAGCGCAATATTTTCGAATTTATTTTAATAATGTGCGCCGAGTTGCGCATAAAACTAAGCCAGATTAATGCGCGTAAAACTCGAACAGATTGCGATCATCCGCTGTTTTCGGTACAAATAATTAAACGACGTTTTACGAGGACGACGACAACACTAACAAGTGGCGTAAGTGTAGTTGACGGTGCACGATTTTAAATTATTAACGAAATTAACTTGAACGCAAATTCAGTGTGTGCTCACTCTGACCTATATGCGCTGTTCGGAGTGCTTCTCGCACTTTGACGTGGGAGAGAAATGCTATTAGTTCTATTACCACTATGATAATATAAATAAAATCCCCGAACGGCTGGCGGCAACGCCACGCAACGCAACGAACGAATGAACGAATTCTTAGTGCGCTCGTAAAAGCCACACGCCGAATATTTCGCATTGGTGTGCGCGCTGAAGATGAGTTGCGCTCGTTCGAACACATACGTGCGCGCATCAAACGCGAATTCGCGCGCGAATGCTTTTTGGGTTAAAGGTTTCATACCACCCGCTCTAAAACTAAACTGTAAATGTAGTCGTGTTTTATATCATTCGAAAGCGCGAGCAAGCAACTTTGTCCATGGCGTAGGACGCGGGCGCGCGTAGCACACTTGATGGATAGTCGCTTCGCGCTTTATTCTAGTTTAATGTTTAATGAGTAAACATTTTGTTTCGATTCCGGACTTAATTGAAATGCGCTTTTTCTCGCTGCGCAAAGATTAAACTCTGTCGACTCTCCGTCGTGAGTACATAATGCAACGAATGAAAATAAGATATTAATTGCATTTAAGGCTATCTTGTACATTATTAATTGCACTCGGATGGTTGTAACTGGAAAATTCTTGTAAACAATTGTTAAGTTGCTTTGGAGATAAAGTTTCATAGAGTTGGTGGATGGAATTTTATTATTTTCCTGGGGTAGTTCATATTTGAATTCATATGGAGGGTACACATCATATTTCTTGTAAATTTATTTCGAGGTTTTATATTTTCCACAGCACGCATGGGACATAAATGTTCAATTGCGATAAATCTGGAAGTCATAATTTTGATTTTTTCTAGCAATCGATAGAGTATTAGTTATAGTATATGGAGCATAAAGAATGATTTCGATATGGCCATTAGTTTGGCCACAATTTAATGTAACAATTACATTTCAGAAAGAATGATAAGATATTGATGAATTTTGGCAATTTGTTTAATGGTTGGAAAATTATCTTACAAGAAAGCTATGTAGATATATCAAAAGTGCAATATAATCTACGTTGTCTATAAAATAAAATCCATATTAGGTCAAAGATAAATTAATTACGTATCGAACCATGGAAGTAAGCGCGTTCTGATGTATTTTCAGTTTAAATATGAAAAATAGAAAACATTTCTATGATTCAGGGACTTTAAATTCATGTAATTTTCGGTAGCAATTTTTAAATTTTCGATGCATTGTAGCTGGTACACCCTGTATAAAAATGCATCCTTAACTGGGGTAATTGCATTTTCATACGTCTTTCTCTCTGTGAAAGCATTAAAAATAAATTCAAGTAAAACAAATGTTTATGAAGTGGGTGACAATAAAATGACAAAGTAGCAAGTAAAGCATACAAAGTTGGTATATAACAAAGGCGTGCACCTTAAATATGAACGCGTAAAATATGCATGTTGATACACATACATTGCCTATAAGGAACGAAAAGCAACAAAAAATATGGCGAGAGAAACAGGAAAACGCCAAAAACTGGTGTGAGCAAAAAGCGAAAAAGTACTTTGCTTGCAAGTGGTGAACATCCGGCGTTTTGCATTAGAATTAAATAAAAACAAAACGCGCATTCTTTCCGGCTTTTAGCAACATGGGAATAAATAAAACACTTTACATTCACCCGGCTCTCTCTGCACTGAAAACGAAGTAAAAACACTACACACGAACGTTGCGCGACGGACGAACAAGTTGAATAACTAGTTGTAAAAGTTCATAATTGAAATACACTTGTATCGATTCGCTTTAGTTCATTTCCGCTTCCGATATCTCTCGCTTTTTACAATCCGGGCGCAGGCAACTTTATGATTATATATTTAATTACAGCTCGTTTTTACGTCTATGGGGAGACGTACCGAACACAATAAACGTAAGAAACACAATTAGCGAGCGTGTGTATCTTTCGTATTCGTATTTGAACACAAATTGTATGCTCGGGAGCATTCGATTAATTTCATTTATTCACTTGTTGTTCCGCTCCGTGTTCCTCAAATCCCAATTCATAATAAATAACCTAATATAGGAAGAGGATACGCGTTCCGGGGGCCGCGGCGGTGGTGGTGTTCTAATGAAGGAAAAGGAGAAAAAAGCTCCAAGTAACTAATTGACTCTCGTTCCTCTTGTACTTCTTCTGCTTCCATTTCCCTTCGCCGTGTTTTAGCGCATTCTCGTTATCTAAGCATGAGATGAGCTAATGGAACGAGCATATGTTGGTACTATCCTATCCGTTCGCCAAACTTGCGCACCGTCGTTGCGATTTATTATTTATTTATAACTTGTTGAACTTGTGAGCGCGCACGGACATGCTCAAAGAGATTTCGCCGTCGGCGTATTCTAAACGAAGGCATCATTTATTAACGCGTCAAACAGACACTGAATGAATATTGAACCTTGCTCGCTCGTCGGACGCGTTTTTTAATTGAATCAACAAAAGCGGATGCAATTCGCTCGTATTGAGCTTCTTATCAATTACGCACCGTGCATATTTTATGATCGGCAGACAGAGGCAGAGGGTTTTCTTAATTCTCGGACGACGACGACGACGTAAGTTTGAAAAGCACGTCGTCATGCAGCTGGTTAATAATTATTAATGAAGCAGCGAGTATTTTCCAGCCGCGCCGCCTCCAATCAAGTTATTAAAACTTTTTGATACCTGTGCTTAAGGCGGCCGCCGGCGCAAGTTTGTGTACATTTTGACTCATTAAATTATAACGCCCTCTTTGTATACTTTTTCCGTAAGTATCCTTAACGCGTCGTCTTTATCTCCTCATAATACTTGTTTGCCTTTGTTGCTATCGTTATTATTACCTACGTATACTGAAGATGCCAAATATATTCCATAAGACGCATCTTCATTTTTAAGACGATTTTTAGAAAAAAAATTGCTTTAAAGTATTTTTTGTTTATAATTTTCGTTTGTGGTTAATCAACATAACTCATACTAGTAATATTAATGATTCTCAGAGTATTCCAAAAGTTTGCAAAAAAATAAGCATTAATGCTGGGCTGAAAGTGGCGTATTTGAAATTTTGGATGAAATTATTTGGGCGCTCATTAGATCGGATTTGATGGTGTTTTTCGGGGAATTGAAGAAAAGATGAATGGCGAAGAGCGAAGGCGTAAAAGTTGAAATCCTTATAAATGTTCGCGCAGATAAAAATCGCGTCCGTGCGGATAAGAAAAGATTTAGCCGTTAGTCTTCCGGCGGTGGAGGCAGAGGCAGAAGCGGCTCGCGCTGGGCCACCAGTTTTTCAGGATGTTGCGCCGATGTTGTGTGTGCGTTGCGATGGAGGCAATCGCGTTGTGTGTTGCCGGCGCGCCACCGAAACGAGTTAATTTCCTTTCGGCGTCGTATTTCATGTCGTGTGCCTGCCACAGCATATACGTGCGGAGGGCGGCAATGCGAAAATGTATACAAGAAATTCCAATACCCACAGCACACACAGCTGCGGATGGCATGAGTAAAGTGTGCCAGAAGTTGCTACTCGATTCGTTTGCGCTTTTTTGTCTTTCTTGCTTTATTCTTTTCGATTTCTGTCAATTCTTGTTCTTGTCCTACTTTTTTGCTGCGCTCAAGCAAAAAATATGTGTGTAAGGGCGTTAGAGCAGATGTCTCGTCTTTAAGAAAAAATAAATAATTTCGATAAGCAAATTAGGTATTAGTTTTTCTTGAAGAAAATGGAGTTTCGATTGGGAATTGAATAGCATAAGTGATTAAAGCGTGAGAATAGTCCTGATATGCATTCATGATGGGGATACATCCTTTGAGTTTTGTGACTAATCAATGTGAAGTTTATTTTTGATTTGACTAATTTGAAGTGTTTAGTATTTCCTGTAATGTGAGGATTTTCTGATGTGTTTACTCATACTTGTTTCTATTTTTACAGATTTCTTGAAAAATGCTTAACCATCACCGCTTTTTTGGAATTGGTATCCTGGCGTTTCCTAAGATCTGCTATTCTCATTGTAAGTACATAAATATGGAATTTTCTTTTCGCTGTTCATCTTATTTAAGTGAATTATTTTCATTACAGGCAGTGTATTGATATGTGTCAGCTGCCAAACAATCGTATTCAATGGATCGTTCCTACTCGTTTCTAATACATGTTTGCAAATTGTTTATTGATTTATCAGTTTTAATCATGTTTATTGCAACAACATGAAAACAATGTGGAATGGTATTTGATTTTTTCAGAACATGGAAATTACCAATATTCGTAACTATTTTTTAATTAAATTTTCCCTGCGCTTAGGTGCTCGAAAGCTAAAAAAATCAAATAACTCAAGCAACGAGCTACAAGAGTATAAAAAAAGTGATTTATAAATATATAGGTACGTGAAGTAAGTGAGTACTCGGTCGTCTGGGAGTTACAATAAATTTTCATAATTCATCGGACCTCGGGCGTCTTGTTGCAGCGCTTCGTGAGACTTCGAGTTTCATCCCTTTCGGGAATAGATTCATCCATATCAGGTACAAAAATGTATGTATATTTTTGAATATAGTAATTTACGTATGTGAAAAATATCACTCGATTGAAACAATATTTTCTGATGAAACACATTCGATACGCTTTGAATATAAAGGAAAGAAAAATTATTTGCAAAATGCTACAAAAAAAAAACGCTTTGAACACGGGAAATGACGTATTCGTATAATGTTTTCGCAGCGTCCAAATGTATTACATTTTAATCACATCGTTTGCGAAATAAAATCGACATCAGCATTTTATAACAAGCATCGAGAAAGCGAATGCAAACAAGAAATCATCCGCGGCGGTGGCGGCGGCGGTGGAGGCACTGCGTGATGCTGTGTTTGTTCAAGTCGTGGAAGGGAAAATATTCATGATGCGCCTTCTGAAAACTAGCTGATGTGGTGATCTTTGCCTGTTCGCTTTCTCTGCGTGTAATTTCGATAAACGTGTCTCTTTCTCGCCGTGTATTCCGGAAAACAAGGGGGCAGTAAGCGCATGTATTTCAACCGCATTTTTGCGTGTGCGGTTATGCAACTAGTCCGTATGCTGCGTTTGTGGTTTGCGTATTGCAACTAAACGTAATTTATTTCATGTGTAAACTTTATGTTTGGTTAACCACAGGATGTTGCATAATTTCAATTGACAAATTTTCAGAATAACTATGTAACTAAGCTTGGTATTCATTGACAGGATGGTTAATTATCGCTTTGATGTGACTATGAAAAAAGATTCAGAGGGTAAAATGTGTTAATTATCCTTTTAAGGATAAAGTTACAGTTAGGGTATTGCATGGAGTACATGAAAATAGTAAAATTATACGATTTTTGGTTTAAAAGTAATGAATAACTACACAAACATGTCTAAAATTATTATTCAATGACAAGATCGTTAATTATAGTTTTAATAAAAATATCTAAAAAGTTTGAAGGTTAAGAGACTGAAATATTTAGATGTTTATTTATGGCATATTAATTATCATTTGAAGGATAAAATCACAGTTGGGGTTTAGATGGATTGAATAAAATTAGTAATAATTCACTTGAAAACAAGGAATCTTCTGATTATGTGTAATAAGTCACGAATAAAGAAATATTTAAAGTTGTTATTTGATAACAAGATGGTTAGTTATCCTTTTGATACGAATATCTACAAAATTCTAACGGTTAGGACAAGGAATTGTTTAGTTGTGTACTTAAGGAGTGTTAATTATCCCTTAAAGTATAAAATCATAAGTAGGGCCTAGAAATAGTGCATAAAATTATCAAAAATTCAATTTAAAATAAATAAGAGAATAGGAATCCGCTGATTATCGATTAAACGTCATCTATAAAGAAGTATCTAAAGTTGCTATTCAAGGACAAGATGGTTAATTATTATTTTGATACCAAAACGTATACAGTTTAACGGTTAGTTAATTATCTATTCCAGGATAATATTATAATTGAAGCTGTGATGAATACTTAAAATTATCTAAAATTCAGTTTAAAACTAGGGAGAGATTGGGAATCTCCTGATTATGTGTTGACTGTTATCTATAAATATATAAACTTGCTATTGAATGACAAAATAGTTAATTACTCTTTTGATACGAATATCTGAAAAGTCGAACGTTTAGATGCGTATTTATGGAGTGCTAAATATCCTGCGAATGATAACAGTGCATAAATTTAGTAAAAATTCCGTTCAAACTAATGAAATAATAGGATTTCCCTGATTATGTGTTGGGCGTAAAATGTATTTATTTTAACATATTTTTCTTGGCGCAGAACGACGTGAAAAAAAGAAGTAAGAGTTAAGAGTATGAAATGTTTGAACGAGCTGTCACTTCCACCTTTGCGCATTCACGAAGCTGTGATTTTGTATGGCAAAAGTCATTCTGGCGTGTAATAAGGATAGTTTTGGTTCGCATCCAAGTCCCTGACGCGGACGGGCGGGCGGCTGCTCGCGCGTCTGAAGTGATAGCCCTTTAGAATTGCACCACTTACAAATTTAGATCGCGCGCAGCACACATTCGCGTTGATCCAACGCGGTAAGAGGTGCGCAACCCCAATCTCGCAACGTGTCGTCTCGGTCGCACGTTGCGCGTTCAAGAGGGACGGAGCAAAGTGTGTAATTGAACAAACCGAGGAACACTTGTACGCTTAATCGTGCCGCGACTGCCAAGCGAGCTGCGAGTGTTAGTCTCTAATACCCGCACTTCTCTCGCAGGCGGCAAGCGGCGGTGGCGGTGACGGTGGCACATCTTTGCGGGACGATACAAAATACAAGTTCGCGCGTGTGCCAATCTTGATAAAAGTTGAAATCGCCTCCGAACTCGGCAGGCGTGCGCGCCAAAAGCGACGTATATGAAACGTCATAAATTTCACGTTCTGTGCGCGCACGCTGCAATTGCACCATCATGCACCATTTGAACGCGTAAATCATTCGCCAGCAAGCGGCGCAATGTGTATGTGTATTTCGTCATTAGAATTGAAATTCTCGAAAGCGCAGCGCAAAAACGCAATTTATATCATATAAACAAAAATAACGCGGCGGGCGCGCATTTTTTTTTCAATTCGCAATTAAGTCTCATATTTCATAACTGATTGTCATTCCGCGCTCGTTTATCACGCTCTCGGGCCGAAAGGGTTGAGGGTTAATTAAAAATATTATGGTTTGTAATTTTTTTCCATGCGAGATTTATGATTATTCGATTTTGTCTTATTAAATTTTTTTTCTCTTCACGTGTGGAATATGCAAATTGCAATCTATGCATACCACGTACGTGTACTGTGCTCCAGGGGGGGCGGAAGAGTGGAGAATAAAGAGAAAACGTTTTCGTAGGAAAATAGTTAAGTTATAAACTATACGCTTGGGAGGCGCACGAAATTTCCGCATGGAAAAAGCGCAGCGCGAGGAATTATTCCTCCGAGTATTTTTCGGCTGACGGGCATCATGCATATTTTTTCATATGCGGAATTTACGGCGGAGGCGGCTGCTAGCGGTGTGGTCAACGAGCCAGAAGTTATAGCGTGGCCAATTCGGGCATGCGTTATGGTCAAATGCGTTCAAAAACGTACGAAAACATTGTTCGGCTCACTTGAAATCAGATTAAAAACCATCTGCTATGTGGTTCAGCCGCCCCCGTGATTGTATACAGATTTGAACTGGAAAAGTTGATTAAAAACATATGAAAAGTTTAACAGAATTATATTAAGAAAAGGTCCTTCCTAAGGATACTGAAAGGTGCGTTTATTAAAAGTTATAAATCACTATGTAATCGATCACGACTCGGGGGGCGGCGGCGGCACGCAGGTCCAGCGTTCTATGCGGTACTTAATGAGATCCGAAGCGAATGCCCAATGTCGAACTTAATAATCTCGGGAACGGCGGACGGCGGCGGCGACGGCAATGCACTAAATTGAAGTTGTTAGTACGCCTCCTTGCTTTTCACTTGGCTCCCTCACGAGTGCGTCGGAATTGAATGCGTAGGGACATTGATCAAAGCGCAAGGATTTTTATTATTCCTGATAAAGTTGCCCTTTTTTTCGGTTTTCTTCACGCGCGAGTCTTTTTATTATTAAATAAGAAATGTCACTGCTGTTGCGAAAATTTTATTCAAATTTAATTAAATCGCTTCGATATTGTGTGCGAATGTTTCGCCGGGCAAATATTGAAATTAGGTGAACATCCTGTGTGTTTGCATTAAAAGTGGGCAAGAGTCCACGATGGCGTGCGGCGAGGGAAAAAAGTCCCTTTTTTGCATTCAGCCAGTCCCTTGATTAAATCACATAGATCTTCGTGCGCGGATGGCAAAGGTCCTGTTCCGGGTATGCGAACGCGCGTTTTACGGCCTTGCCGACTTCTTCGTCGGCCAACTCCTTAACGAGTCGCCAGGTGCTACGCATTTGTCACCGCAACTTTTATGCCGCTCCCGCTGCCGCCGCCACCGCCGCCGGGGTTCCTGTTTTATGAAGCAGTGCGCGCTGCGGTGCAAAATAATTCAAAAATTTTCACACGCCCCGGCGAAAAGGTGACGCGCATTACGGAAAATTCACTTGACGCTAAGTTTCCTCGCGCGCAGAGCAGCCGTGTTTAAATATTCGACGCTAATTGAATTTGCAATTTTCTTCGAGCGCGCTGGAAAATGTAGTTTCTTCCAAGGAAAAATTATTTTATGACTTGCAATTGTAGTTATTACGACTTTCTTATTTGTTATTTTGTAATTTTAAACGCGAGATAAAGACAATACGTGCGCGCTTTTTATTCGTCTGTGTCCGCCGTTTGTGTCACTTTCATTTAGGAGACAGGAAAGCTATTGTCGTCTTAAAAATTAATTTATGCTCTTCCTGATAAAACGCAAAACGTGGCGACGACGACGAGGCTGGATGAAAATGTATGTATTATTTAAGGCGATTCGCCCGCAGGCGGCGGCCGAAGGAGGTGGCAACAGTGTCTGAGGTGCGGACGCACGCGGCAGGAGACGCTTGGAAATTAATTTATTCGCCTTGAGATTACGCCTGCCTGGATATAGCGCGCACGCCGCCGTCGAAAGTAACGGAATTATCGCCCTCCTATACGAAGTAATATTATATAGGGAATTTCAAATTAACTTATTGCCAAAATCCCTTCGTTTTTTCTCGGGACAGGGGACGAAAAATCATTATTTTCATTTTCCATCCGGAAAGTAGGAAAAATTGTACTTACTTATGACGTACATGTAGCCGCTCTGAATGTGCGTGTAAAAGTTGGGCGCATCTGAGGATACTTCGCATTTATATCTTCCGGAGTGTTCCGGTTGAAGATTGCGCAGCACAATTGCGTTTTGATTCGATTTAGCCAGCTGTAACGGGAAATTATTTGACGTTAATTGAAGGCATTTGCATACTGGTGAGACAATACTTACATCAACGTCTAGATTCTGATAGGGAAATATTTGAGTGCTCGGCAACTCCTTCGGGATGTATCGGTAAAATTCGTGCGGCCCTTTGTACCACTTTAGGGTATACAGTGGCTCACCCTCCATGTCGTAACGACATTGCAGCGTGATGGTGTCGCCGATATTCGCCGCTTGTGGCACCACCACCGTCACATCCTTCAGCGCTGATGTGAAACCTGGAAATGAATTTTTCGAAATTTTTAAATTACTTGTATTTAAGGTATAATGGGATAAGTTGGTTAAATTTCAATTATTTAAAGTTATTCCAAGATGCTGTGCATTTCTTCTTCTTCCGCGTTTAATTAAATTAATTTGAAGACTAAAGACGACGACGCCACACGCTCGAAGAAGAGGGTTTCCGGCGGAGGAAGGGCAAAAGCCACAATCAAGAGTTGATATTTCGAGATTGCGCTCAAGTGCCATGAGCGGCAATTTCTTAAACTACGACACAATACGCATGAGTAAATGGCAACGCGCGGCACGAAAGGAAAGGGGATGATGACTTGGGGGATGAAGCGTTCACGCACAGTCTTCAAGTGTAAACATTCTGCGCTGAAATCTTCCCCCCTTTTGCGTAAATGTACTTTCGGCGCTTTCCGCGTTATTGACTCAATTAGTTTTTCAATTATTGCATCAGCGCACGCACAATCGTCATTTGTTTAAGGGAAATTTATCCTGCATTTTAATGAAGCACATGCCATTGATGGCGCCACGCGCTGCAACATTCAAAAACACACTGGGATGTAATGGAATTTAGCGATTTACTTTGTACGAATTATTTAATAGGGAAATTCCACTTTGCATGGCTGTTCACGCATGAAAAACACACGTACGCAACAATTTTTGCTATTCAGTCGCGCGTTCTGTTCGCCGATTCATTCATGCGTTTGCCGCTGCCGTTGCCGCCGTCGTCTGCCTGCTTTATTGCCAGATCGTGTGTTGGTTTTGCGTGACGCGTGCGCTCGCTGGAATAAAATAACGAAACGTGCGAATTGTGCCTCTTACGCCACACTCGTGCTTGCTTCGGAACGAGAGAACAGCTCGAGGCAATTACGCGACTTTCGGGGTAATTTTCATCCGGCCGTGTTCGACACTCGCACGTTTCTCGCTTCCTCATTTTCCTTTTTTCCCAAACGCAGCCGTAGCGCGCACGTACTTGCGTGCTTTTTAGTTAGTCGCATTCATTTTTTCAGAGCCGGCGTGTCTAAGATTGAAATCTTGAACTTTTTTTCTTCTGCTCATTTCACCCTCGGACGACAAACGACAATGATGACTTCTTTACCTTTCCTCTCTCGGAGGAGTCGTGCATTTTCGAGATTTCACTTGAAAATATTATTTTTAATTTAACATTTTCGAGAGAGATTTTTCGAGTGGGCGAGCGATACAAGCCTGCCTATACGTGGTTAGTGGTTCAAAAAGGTTTTGACATTTGCACTCATTTTTTACCGAGGACAATACGCGAAAGATGGCCGACTTTTTTCGACGAGGCGAGCGTTGCGCGCTTAATTCCACTTGACCTGCGCGACTCCCTCGCTAGGATTATTAATATTCAACGCATTCCGGCGACCTTTTATGCGCGTTGCTGTATTTTATACGTGCTCCTCGCTTCGCAGATGCACTGATGACTAATTTTTTATCGCGTCCGACGCCGCGCACATTCGCAATAATACAACAACGCGAGCGCAGCGATATTGGCTCCATAATATTTCCTCCCATTGTAATTGAGTCATAAACTTTTTACTTGCGTATTTTTTCGCTCGCTGCCGGACGGACAGACGGTGTGGTGAACTTGTTATTGCCGCGCGCACCTTGCCGTAAAACGAATTAGTCGAGACGCTCGGTATAAAATAAAATTTGAATGCGATGGCGATATGTCCATGGCAGTAATAATTGTTCTTGGTGATTTTTCCTCCTATTTTTCCAGCGGAAAGTTTCGCAGCCATGATGACATCATGGCGGAACGTGTCCTGCATGCGTAATGTGCACGATGAAACACACCACGAGATGGGGTTGTGGAAAGTTTAATCGTTTTTTATCATTTCGTACGCAAATAATTTTATAGCTAATAGAAAATATTATTAATATGATGGCAAACTAAAAGTTTATAGAGAGAAAAACAATTTCCGCGCAAAGTTGTTTTCAACGCGGCCATTATTACCATGACAATGCGAGTGGTAAATAAGGCACTAGCCGCAAGAATAATGCGTCAATAAAGCATTAAGAGTCGATAAAATAAAAACATTGCCGCCGACAACGACGAGTTTGCGATTATTCTCCCTTTCTGGTGGAACACATGCGGGGTTGTGGGAAAAGTGCGGTTTTCTCGGGGTGCTTGTTCGCTCGCTCGGCCGAAATGAAATTTATGACGAATGCGCGATTCGGTACTTCTACACTACGCGTAATATTTTCGGCGATATGAAGCAATATGAAGCGCGCCGTTTATAAGTGGCCGTAAATTCTCGTTATTGCGCGTGGCAACCGCGTACGCACACGCCGCGAACGGTCGAAGTCCGAAATAGAAATATAGACGCAATTAAAAATTCATATATGCGCGCGCGCCCCCGCCTGAAAACGTTTGTGTGTCGCAAAATATGCGCCATTTCAAGTGTTGTACACGGCTCTCTTCGCACACGCGACTAACAGCGCAACATAATGCATAATTCGTGCTGAATAATTGCTACTAGCAACGCGCGCGCGCGTACTTTATGCCAGGCGAAGCGTGTAACGCCAGCGCCATCATCGGAGTGTGCTCTGCGCGTCTAATTAATTATAAACATGCATAATAGCCACTTATTACTTTTCATAGTCGTACGCGATCATGACGATGCGTTATTTGCATCGATTGCATTACATCGTGCGCTCGCGAGTTTTGATATTTATGCGTTTTAATTATGCAAATTGTGCATTTCAACGCTTCGAGCGAAATGCCGTAAATCAATGTTTACGATCCGCCGGCATTGATTTAGATTTATTTTTCGCTGCGGCGAATAATAATATTTTTACAAATTTTCAGCGCTCTGACGTTATCGGCGAGCGAAAAATTTAATACGGATATAAATCGCATAATGAACGCGAGATATCCAAAGTGATAACATTAATGAGAGAGCGCGTGCACAATCTCAGCACTTGGGTGAAACTAACTAACAAAGTAATAACAATAAATTGGCGATTAATTCCAACTGCAAGTGCGCGAAGTGCGCTTTCTTCGCTTCAACAAGAAGTAGTGTGTAAATTGCAAATGCGCATTCGACGATTTCGGCACACATTACGGGCGTAATAGTCGGATTTATGATTGTGTGCAATTGCATTTCGAAAATGGTGCACTAAAATCGTGATGTTTTAAATTTATTTCGTCGTCAAACAAATTTGCGATTAGCAAACATTTGAAAATGTTAAATAGGAAATGAAGTTTGCCCGAGCGAAAAAGTGATAACTAAAGCGACTCGCCGAGTTGTATGCATTTGCGCATTGATCTTTCGTTCTTTGAGTCCGCGCGGTGCACACGCTTGATGCAATAATTAAAAAGGTCTTTGCGCTACTTTTGCCATCGCTGTTTGCGATTTTATTCTCCTGCCCCGGTGCGGATGAAGATTTTCATCAAGCGTTTCCGCACAAGAATTTTCGCAATGATGTAAGGGAGAGATGGCAATAAAATGCGAAGGAAGCTTTTTAATTTCGTTCGTTTCGTTCGTTTGCAAATCGCTCTTGATGATGGGAAAAAAGCTTGGCGAGGAAATGAAAGAAACGTAAAAAATATACTTTGCGAGCGAGCTAGCTTGTGTTTTGATCGCGTTTTAATTAATTGTTTACGGAAAATGACAAATTAAAAATTAATATTCCAACGATTATTAAATGCGCATGTAATTGATGAGATCTTGGTACGTATGAAGTGAAACAGATAACGCGTGGAGTTATCACTCGTTTTCAATGGAAGTCTTTCAAGGGTCTTTCCTCTTAAGCGCTCAAGAGTGCTCGCGGTCTCGCGCACTCAATTCAGAGCGAGTCTGTCAAAAACGCACGAGCTGCATTCACGTAGTCAAATCAGCCAAACTCACTTTTTGAGTGCTTTGAATTCGAAATGATTTTCCAAATTCCTTTGGAACGTGTTTTAATGATTTCCACGAAAATATACCGAAAATCAATGATTTGTTAAATAAATGTATTTGTTAATGCGGATACGAGATGAGTAGTAAGAATATGAAAAGTTTTTCGAATGAAATGGCGAGACAGAAAAAGGGGAGATCTCATCACGTAAAAGTTGACAGCAAGTGACGTAATCTTTAATACGAGAAGCTGGCTGGTGAAATAAACTCGTTGCGGTCGGAGCCCTAAAAATACACGTACATTTTACAAGTTTTATGAAGTAATATTCGAAAACTTATTAATAGTTGTCATGAAACTGCAATAACTCGAGGCTGGCGACACACGGCGAAATATCACGCGTGCACGAAAAGAAGATGTCGCTGCTCCCGCGGCCCGTCTCGCTATTTATATGACAGCCATAGAATTATTTTTATTTCGATTTTCTTATGAAAACAACTCGTAACGCGGACAAGAACTACGCCTGATTCCCTCCGATTGAGTAACAACATCATATTAAACTTTATCTTGGCTTAGCATTTCTGTTTCATGTCCATCCAAGTTTGACTTGTGTGTTTGGTTAATTTAAAATATCGGTGAAATGTGATCGAGGCAACGCAAAACAAGAAAAAAACATTGCAGCAAATGTAACTCTTTACTTTGTTGGGTGTGAATTTATGAGTGCTGTCTTATTTTTAATGCGCGTGTACTTTTTAAAGCTCTTTCATTATTTCATTTATTTCTATCGTAAATCATCCTTGGGACAAATTAAAATTGCAGCAATTTTAATTTATTTCTATGAATTTAAAGGATGAAGAGTATATACCTAATAATTTGCTCTAGACAGGAAAAATTAATTCAAGTGGAAAATACCATGGAATTTTAATTTATCCCGGACTGTCAAGCATTTTATTTTTGTAAAAAAAAACCCGTGTGCTTGCTTTTAAATTTCCAGCGTTATTAGTTCTTCATTTAATGGACTAACTGCTCAGAAAATCAAATCAAGAAAAATCCTTGCACAGATTGCAGAATATTATGATTTTTTAGTGTCACCCGAATTTGGGTGACGTGGCAAAGAACGTGTTAAATAATGAAACAAAATGAAATCTCAGAGAAAAATCTGTGGATATCGTGCAACACATTGCGTAAGAAAAATGTGATAAAAACAAGAACGATAAAAACAGGCTGTGTGATAGAAATAAGTGCAGTAATAGCTCTTCGACAAGATTCATTAGCGGGCGGAAAAAAGTTTGCAATACAGTTGAAAACAAGCTTCGAAACAGAATGCCTCTTTGCCGCAATTTTCGTGGGTGTGCGGTGCGGGGCACAAAAACGCAAAACAAACAGGAAACCATATGAAGGAAACTAACGCGCATAAACAAAACAAACGCACGACGAGGAGACGAAAAACACGAAAACACTCAAGTGCAACTGCTACATTCATTCATTCGTCGTCGTCGTCGCGCGCGCGCGTTTAGTGTTTCGCTCATATTCCTACAAACGCGCGGACGCGCGTGAAAGTCATATTCAGGTCTTCATTAAACGCTGCCTGCCCCGACGTATTTTGCTTTTATTTGGTCAGCAGCGGCGAAGGAAGGCAGTGCGCGGGCGGCGTACGGCGAGCGCTATTGCTGTTTACGGAGGCGGCGATGGCGCATCCGGTGTGCGGCCGGCAACTTCCCGCTTTTCGCGCATCTGTCGTCGTCCTTCCCAGCGCTTAACGAGAAGTACCACTCGACCGTGCCCGAGAGGTCTATGACCAAAGAGCAAACGTATTTCCGCTGTCGGTTCGTTCGGTGTCGTTTGCTTAACTTTACGCGCGCCTTGCTCGCCTCGATCCTCTCTATAAATGTGTGTTTTGAGCGTCGCTTCGCTGATTTTATTTTATATATACAGATATATATGTTATATGCACGCTTGCTGTGGCTGTGCAATCGCGTGAAGCTGACGCCGATTTCGCGAAATGATATCAAAACGGATGTTACGTTGCATAAAGTTTTAAGAAAAATTTCTTACTTTATAAATATTGAAACTTCAATTATTTTTAACCGATTGCAAAGAAGTGATTTCCATGGGGATTAATTGTATTATAGTTATATGTTTTCTTGAAACAGGACGCTAGAAACCGAAATGTTTAAGAAATAGACTTAAAACTAGGGCTTATCTTACAATAAAGCATGAAATATCAAAGAATGGAATTCAAACACTAAATATTTTTATTACTTCGAGATCAAATATATTCATCCATATGTGATTTATTGTTGATGTGTCGCAGTTGTCATAAATTCGCATTTCATTTGGCCTGTTATTGAGTTATGTAGATTTATATATATGGTTTTAAAGCATGCACAGGCACGCAATACACCATATCATTTTATTTCTGTTATTCATTTTGCTTGGCTAAACTGCCGATTCTGTTTCATAATTCGCGAGACGCGCACGCGAAACGTTCGAACCGTTTGCAAGCAAGCAAGCGAGCGAGGTAAACAAAAATATGTTTTAATAGAGTTGAGACACACGGGAAAGCGGAAAAAGATACAGCGAACGGTGGAGAATGCGCGGTATTTTATCATTTTGATCAAGTGGGAATAAAATTTATTTACTTTTTATTTAAATATGCTGGATTTCACTTTATTGCATTGTTTCGTTTTTATTTATTCCCTCATTTCTTACGTTATTCTATAAACAAAGCGGATGATAAATTTTTTTTTTCGAGTGTGGAGAGAGAGTTAGTTTTTCAGGAAAATATTTCGGCGGAAAATTTATTTAATTATTTGTTATGCTCTACTTGCTATGTAGTTGTATACACGTTTTTTGCGCTTAGCGAGATTTATACATTTAAATTTACATGGATTTGCATTTCATCAATTTTGCGTTCATTGTTTTTCAGTTTTGCGAGTTGTGTTTTTCCGCATTTGTTCTCGGGGAAAAACGCAAGCGATTTATGTGAAGTGGAAATGCTATGCGCATCGGTGGTGGTGGTGGTTGTACGGTAACACAACCCTCCTCATCCTTGGCATATACAATAAGAGAGATGCAGGGAAAAAAGCGTGCGCGCGTATAACAAACATCATTCATTTGTTGCTCCGGGGGTTGTATCTTTAATTTTTTTTACTCGCGAGTAGAGAGAATAACTTTCTCATAAACTCGCGCAATTTGTGTTTGGGTAAACATGAAACGTATATATAAAAACGAATCATCAGTGGATGATGTATGGGATGTGCCCGCTGGTGTTTTTACAGTTCTCCGTCATAAAATACAAAATGCAAGCGATATTTCTTCGAAGGGTTGAAAACAATAACTATAATAATCAATAAGCGAATTGATGCGGTATGTACGAGAAGTGCGTATGAAAATATATATGGGATAGATGAGAAAAAATGGAAAAGGGTATTTGCGGTATCGGGAATAGTAATAATAATAACAAAATACTTTTTTTGCGTAAACAACACTTCCGGTCGGTGTATGGTTTATACTCTCGGTGCTCGTTTTACACATGCGTCATTTCTTTTCTGTTTTTCCCTCATTTTTTCGCGTCGAATTTTTACGTGCTGTGGTGTTTGGGAAAAACGGGTCAATTCGTCCTTTTTTCCTTCAAGGCTTTCCATATGCGCGTTGTATAAATAAATATATGGCGTATTGAAGAATTCAGTCACTTGCAATATTGAGGAGCGGCTTATGTTAGATTTCCCTTTCGTTAAGGAAATGCAAGCAGCATTTTTGATGAAAATGCTGCGGAGTGGATAGAGAAAATGAAATAATTAAATATATTATTTAAATTAAGCATTAATTTCTATACAAAAGGATTTTTGTTCTTGCTGAAGATTGCAGAAGTTTGATCGAGTGTATAATAGAAAATTAATTAATGTCTTTAAATTAAGCATTAGTTTTAGAGAAGCGAATTTTAACCCTTGATGGAGCAAGATTACAGTATTTCCATGGCATAAATAATAGAATTTTTATTGTGTGAAAAAGGATGATTTAATATCTAAATTATTCAAATTTGTTCAAACCAAACATTTATTTCTGTAGAAAAGGGTTTTAATCCTTGACGAGGATTAAACAGTAAAATTGCAGTATTTTTATCGAGTAAATATCCTTGATCAGGATTAAGGAGTATCACTGCAAAATTATATCATGTTAATAGTAGAAACATTAATTTTTTAAGAAAAGGACTTTGATCCTAAATGGCGATTAATAAGTAATATTACAGAAAGTTTATCGAGTGAATATCCCTGATAAAGAATAGGAGTATAATTGTTCAACTTTTATCGAGTGAATAATAGAAAACTTAATATTTAACCAGTTTATTCAGATTAAGCATTAATTTTTGGAGGAAAGGATTTTATCCTTTATCATACGGATTAAGAAGCAGAATTTTTCCGAGTTTACATGGAGTGAATAATAGAAAATTTATTTTTTAAATAAATTGCTCTCATTCAGCATTAATTTCTAGAGCAAACGAGTGAATTTAATTCTTGATAAGACTTACGGAACAAAATTGTAGAATTTTTATCGAGTGAATATTATTATTGATTATTGGTACACACACATAACATATCGTCTCGAAATGGAGCACGTTTAGAAGGTTCGCATTCAACAAAATCGAGCACGGCGAATAAAGTGGATGCCAATGCTCCTGAGCGTGGAGAGTTCAAAAATATAATTTCGTGCATTCATGTCAATAGACATCATCCGCAGTAGTCGAGGAGGCGCAGAAGAGAGTTGCACGAGAGAGCGTTTAGAGCACTGCGCGGAATATCAATCATTCGCGTCGAGTGCGCTCCCGCCGTTCTTCTTCAACTCCTGCACGTGGAATGATTTTTTTTCCGAGCCCGGCCTTCGCGAAGACGTACGGTGTGCGGTGCGTCTATGCGCCCAATAACCACTGCTGGAGAGACATTCGCAATGCACGAAAAAAGCGAAAAACGCGAACAAACTCAAAAGAATTTTCACTCGTAGCAGGCATGAAACTAGTCTCGATTCCATATTCAGATCAACTTCTGGATTTTTCTTCATTTTCCCCCGAGTACATGCCATATGCAAGAATTTTTTCTATACAGGATGTTAACGATAATCTTCTATCCGCAAGTAAGCATAATTGAAAATAAATTCTCTAAACATAAATTGAAAAAAATCCGCACACGCTGTGAATTAAGCATTTCCTGTTTCTAAATCTGCATTTAAATCAGTCGAAATCATCACACAACTTAAGTAAACTACGACGGTCGCTTCGTCAGCGTAGTGCGGTTGATTGCCGTGCGTTAGACACTCGCTCATTGAGCAAACGCCAACTGCAGAGGAGTAATGCTGTTTTGCGGTCGTTTGACTAAGTCGAAAGCAAAAAGACTGACATGGTTGTCACTCGTGCGATAATGTACATCTCGTACGTACTAACTACGAGCTACGAGGAAGCAAAGCCAACCACACAAGTGTCGAGTAAAAGTGCACGCGTTAAAGTCATATTTATAGTCGCCGTGCGCATCTGGCAATGCGATTCGTAGTATGATAAATGCAAGGAAAAATGCGCGTTGACGAAGCGAAAGCACGAAGAATGCGTTCCGCATGTTGTTTGGGCGGCATTCTTTCACTTCATTCATAACTCGCTTGGCAATGTGACAAATGTTTTCCTAGTAAGTGAAACAACTTTATGAAAATGCGAAATGCGCGGAGGCGGCTGAAAACATGAGAAGGAAATCCATTCAAAAGTTTTTTCGAGAGGGCGCTTTGAAAATATTTCCGAGATTAAAACTAATTAAAAATTCTAATTGAATTGCATAAATATGAAAATTAGCATTTTAATTAAAAGTTTTTTCGCGCATAAATTACGCATTTCATTACATCAGGATCACCCTATATAATATTGAAAGAAAATCTTGAATTTACCATTGCAATATCTTGAGGCAGAAGAAAAATCCACTTAAAACAATGAAGCATTCATTTTTATGATAGTGGACGACTAAATCCTGAATTATTAGCTCTTTATTTAATAGAAAACGCTCGCGCGCGCGCGCACACTCTACTGTTTAAATTGCTCGAGACGGAATAAGATGAGGACATTAAGTGTTCGTCTGTGCGATGGTTGTACGCATAGTGTATAGTTATGTAGTGCGATGCGGTGCGAATATAGGCTAACAACATCGAAAACGGCAATTCGGTGTGCGTTCTAAATATAGCGCAACTCATTTGTTTGCGTTGCGTTATCAATGGCAGACTGCTTGGCTCTTTTGGCTGGTGCGCGGTGCGCTGCCTGTTCACTGAATTTGAAACGAGCAACGCAGATTAATTACAAAATCGCTGTGCGCCCGCCACCGCCGCCGCTGCTGCTGCCTGCCGCCTCCGTTCTAACCAAATAACCAAAACGACGACGGATCGAGAGTGCACTCGCAACAACAACACAACACAGCGCGCGAGCACACGCAAATCTGACATGACGATTTATCATACAGGGTGTTATATCTTGCAGATGTACGCGGCGGGCATGCCAAATGCACGCCATTTGTCTTTGTTCGGAATAGTATTTCACGTTATCCACAAACGTCTTAAAATTACTGACGTGTAATTAATATTCCCTCGCGTTCGGCGAAGAGTGGAGGGAGAACATTGCCAGAAAATTGGAAATTTGAATATTTTTAAGGATTACACTGGAAAATTAGTCTATCAAGTTTCGAGTACGTGTAATTACACACTAGATGAGAGAGAGAGGCGGCGGTATTACATTTCGGCAGTATGTAGTAATATCACGCAGAGAATTATAACGAGTTTCATAAGACAATAAGCGATTATACACTTCATAACCGAATGCGCGCTGAATGCATGAGTGCCGCCTCCCTCTCGTCGGTTTGTCGTCCTTCTCACGCATGTGTTAAGAGCTAAGACAATTTTCGCTCGTGACTGTCTTATTGAATGCGCTTTCCGTCGCAGACGCACGAAACTTTCCGGGCGAAGAGGGAACTCTTCGTTCACATTAAATTCAAATTTAAATTATTACAGTTTGTACTTTGTTAGTTAGACACTGAGCGCAATATTGTGCGCGCATGTTCCATATAAATTTTGTTGATAAATTGCGGGCGGTCATAAAATTGTAACAAGTTGAATCCAAGTGCATGCAGAGAGTGCGTAATGTTTTTTTGATAAACAGTAGCAAGTTTGCGTTTGCGTTGAAGGATTAATAAATGCGCAGCTGTTATGCATATGCGCGCCCGATGATTATAAATGTCATATGAGCGTGTGGAATATGCAAAAGGAGAAGTAGCGGATGGCATGGACGACACAAATTGATAGAGTAAACACGCCAAGACCACTCTCGCGCGCGCGCACATCCATTTTTAAAGTCTTTGAGTAAACATTTCGAGGTTATGGCACTTGCGCTCGCGCGCGGTCGCATTTGAGGTTATATCGCGGTATATACACTCACGTCGTATGCAACTGAAATTGCTTCAACAATCGAATTCGCCCTGTGCGCAGCTAGCAGCTAGCTGTTGCGGTGTGTTTATCGAAACAACAAAGTGCTTCTTGTTGACTAAACAATAACGGGCGCTGTTTGCGTTATTGAGGAAACTATTTTCTTTCTCGTGCATGCAGCCCCAAACATGCATCCAATCGACCGATAGACAGCCAAACATGTCGATTGTGTTTTAGTTTTAAAATCCATATGCGCGCACCGAAGTGTCTTGAGTGCATTTTTGTCGTGAAAATACACAGAATGTAACTTTATTAAAAGTTGCCGTATGCAATAATTGTAAGTGGAAAATTGCAGAGTGGAAATTCGTTTTTCCCCGATGGCGCAAGAAAAAACAGCCAGAGACACAATCACCATTGAATCGTATCGGCGATGAGTTTCGCCGTCGACTATCGTTTCGATCGCTCGAGCGCACGGAGAGAGAGCCAAACGACACATTAAAACTAAAACTAGCGCCGGCGGAACTCGCATGAAATTGAGCCAAACTAGGAGATTGGATTCTATTTGCTTTTTCTTCGGGGACTCGTTCGAATATTAACTAAAAGTCAACTAGTAATAATTAAATTTCCTTCGAACAACGACAGAATTTTAGACTTTCGAAAAAATGTTTAAAACAGTTTCAATTAACCACCTGAGCATTTTGAAAACACTGTCGTATTCGCAATTCTCCAGAGACGTCTTTTTAGTGCCGTGTTTATGTGATACACTCAAATTTATGTTTGTTTAAGAGATATTCAAGCTTGAACTTTAGCGCTCAGTTATGGCGCATCTTTACGCGCAATACTTTATCGCATTGGATAAATGATAGATACGGACTCGTTAAACAATTATGTTTATTTCAACAGATTGAAGAGGAAAGGGGTGTTAAACATGCATTGAATATCAGGGCGAAAAAGTTGTCGCTGTTTTGAGAAGGCAGGCAGAAGAAACGAATCGCGTGTGAAGTAGACACACTCGACAAGTTTTCTTAGCTCGCGCAAACCGCGAAAAATAGGAAAAATAGCGCGCAAACACAACGCAGCAGAAAACAATAGGAATGGGGAGCGGCGGCGGAGATGAACCGGAGAGAAAAAGACGAACGGAAAACGAAATTGGATCCCCGGCTAAAAACAAAGACGTTGATTAATGGAAGCGGACGGGTTTTGCGTTATAAAGTGCAGCAAGCCAGAAATCCCAGTCAGGCTGGCGCGCGCGAGAGCTCGCACGAAGGAGAGTGACTCGAAGAAGGATCTCTTGCACATCGCACGCTCTCGCGCTGATGTCGTGTATTTGCCACCGACGCCAACATCGCCGCCGCCGCCGCCACCGAAGGAGGTGATTGATTATAAAACAATGGCTCGAAAGGCTAAAAAGTTGCACACGGAACGTGAACGTTTCTTCGCCGGATCACCTTTTCAGGCATATGTCGTTTGGGTTTTGGTTCGGCGCACAAGAACCACCACAAAATCCCGAACGTGGACGCAGCCAGATGGCGCTGCACACTGGGGGGATGCTCTGTCGAAGAGATCAAGAAAATGAAATATATCCGTAACTCGATTTTAATGACGCTTTTGTCTGGATGAAGATTAATTAGAATCGCTTGGTTTTTCTCGTTTTTCTATTTTTCAATGACGCCCTTGTTTATATTTTCATTTGCGTACGGGGGTAGAGAAAAAATTGACCTAGTTGAAACAAGTCAAGACGAAGACCTAAGATCTTAAAGGTAATCAAGAGCCAACCGCATTGAGCACCGAGGGGCGTTCGTTCATTTTATTAAGCACGAGCGTACACATTCCGCTCATTCACTTCCGCGTCGTTTTTTCGGGGGCGGCTGATGAGCCGAGATTAAATCAGTCCGTTAAGGGGGGCACTTTTTGCCGCGAATCGCCATAGGAAAATAGGCTTTTACGTGCGTTTAAGCGGCGAGGACGCGTGGAAAAAGCGTATTATGCTACATCAAGTGCATGAGCATGGACAATTTGAGACTTCTTTTACAACGCAACTCTCGTCGGGGAAGGAGCGACGAGGAATCTATCTCTCGTTTTACGTAGACTGGTCTCGTCGATTTTCGTTTAAACGCTACACACGCGAAACTAGCGGCTATCAGATCTCTTTCGCTGATTGCTCCTTTCAACTGATTGAGATTTGGCAGCGGGCGCTCCTGTCGCGCAAAGGGTTATCCGGCTCGTGGTCGTCAAAGTGTGTCCTCGGCCACGGACAGTAAAACCGCTGGAAATAAACGTACATAAAGCGACCTCTTAAAGATCTCCCCTTGTAGATTTGCAGATGGAAACGCATCACGATTATATGGTCCTTATATCGTTCCAGTTACGAGCCTTTCTTTGTGCGCAATGGGAATGCGGCGGCGGCGGGCGTGAAGGGAGGATGGTCGAAGAAGGGCTTCGGTTGGGTGAGGAGCGATTTTTTCTTTCGCCCGGGATTCGTTTCGTTTGTACGTCGCGTTTCGTCCGTCAGCAATTCTAAAATGAAATTATCCTTCGAATGATATCGCTTTTTACGTCTTTACGGATTTGCGATGTGTTTAGTTCAACTACGCTCTCCGAGGGGATATTCTCGATTCGATCGGAGGAGCGCATTAAATATTTATCATTCGTAAATTAATTAAATCTATCCTGTTTGTTTGGTTGTAGGATTTTCAAGCATTTTTTTGATATTTGCGTTAACGTCCTGTATACTGAATGCTAGACGCGGATGAGTCTTCCTCTTACGCAAAAGTAGAACACACTCTCAGATGACGCAATTCTCGCAGCATCTAGAACGTGAAATTGACGAATATATCCGCGTTGACAGGGCTCGCGTATTTGGAATATGCAAGAGCAGCGAACTGTTTTGTCCGTCCCGGACTCGAGTTATATGCATGAATAGATCACTTGGACATGCTGGACGCGCTTAGTTGGACCAGATGTGCTACGGCGACGGCAACGCGGCTGAGTGAAGCGGATACGAATGCGGTGGACGCGCCAAGACGCCCCGAGGTCCATGAATACGTTTGAGGGCAGTTGCTTGTGCAACGCAATCGATCTCCGATGCGAAATGGTGCATGAAAATGAATACACGTACGCTCCTCGCACACATCCATATGCGCATGCATGCGTCGATCTTGCACTATACCGGGTTTAATGAATTACGAAAAACGGGGGTGAAAGTAGTAAAATGAAAGCGCAAATTGCATTCGAACAATTCGCGCTGGAAAAATGAAATCAATTCGTAAAGTGGCTCTGAACGTAATAAGAATGAGTTGAATTTAGTCGCCATCTTGTGCGAACGCACCCCCTGCGAGAACGAGGGTGAAATAGTCACGTATGGAAATAAAAATTTTTAAAATTCAATCTCGGCCAATACACTTTTTGCCAGGAAACGCAACCCTTGCACTCGGAAAAAAAACGCGTAGCGAGTTTCTCCCTCGAGTGACTTGCCGCCCCATTCGCACGGATCATTTTTTATACGCGCGTGTATCCTTTTTGAATATGTCGAACGAACGACTTTTGACTGCATGCACGACGACGACGACGAGTCGAATCAAACATTTATGGCACGTAGCAAACGCCGGTGCGCGCAATTTTATGGCAATGATTCGAAATGGGTATCGCATATATTGGCGGCGGCAGTAGCGGCAGCGGCGGCGGTAGCGACTGTGAATTTTCTTTCCGCCATCTATTGATGGCCGCCCCCGCTGCCTTTAAGACGCCATAAAAACGCGGAGATTTAGGCGAGTGCGGCCCCCCAATGTATGTGCGCGCATTAAACCGGCGGGGTGGTGCGTCGACGTTCGCTAGTTATCCTCTTCGGGCACGTGTATTTTATGATAGATTAAATGCTCGCGGATGCAACTTCCGGAAGCCGGGATGCATGAATGTGAACTTTATATCACCTTTGCTCGTTGGCGTTTCGCGCTTTGAATAGACACGGAAAAGAGAGGAAAAAAAGTGAAGAGGTCGCATATTTTTTGCTTCCGGTCGACGGGGTTATATATGAACTATTTTCATTCCGGAAAACTTTCAGTTTTATTCCAATTTATCGATGGAGAATTTTATTTTCAGCGAATGAAATGAGTTTGATGGTTTTTAACAATATTTTATTTTTTGATGGAGAGAGAAAAAACCGGAAATTAATGAAAATGTTAGAAAGTGTGCACGATATAAAAATGTTGCCTGTACTTTTCCCGTGGGAATTTTTTTCTCATTCTCCTATTAAACAAGAAAACTTTAATGGAACAATTCTAGAACGTGCCCGCCGGAGAGTAGCAGGGGCGGTGGCGACGGCAAAAATTGAATATAGTTTTCACGCAATTTTATTCAACGGCCGAGCGGAGGCGGCAACGGCAAATACTTGGGCGACTAACTCAAGTTTCGCGTGCGCCGCTCCCATATCCGCATGCAATTTGCTGCTGTTTTGTCCGGGCGAATGTTTGCGCGCCATTCCGGATTTTATTATATCTAAATTAGAAAAGTTGTTCCGACTGAAAGAATGTGCACTTGCGCAATTCACTAAACGAGCGGCGGCGGTGACGGCGGGAATTTGATTTTATAATTTTATATTTGAGCGCGCGAATTATTTCGATAATTTGTCGTTCGTTTGAAGTAAAGTTTAACACTATTCGCGAACGTTAAGTGCACATTGTCGAAGTTTACAATTAAGAACGCGAACCGGAAAAAGTTTGTCGAGTGGAATTTACTAGGCAATAATGTTAAACGACCGGTCCAAAAATTTCTTGCCGGCCCCGTCGAATTCGACGCGCGCTTTTTGCCGCACGCTTTCAATCTCCTATTACATCCTTGAGCCGGATGGAATTTTTCGGCGCGCCGAATGTTTCGTTGTTCTAAAAGTCGATATATACAAAGCGAAGAACAAAAAAGGCCATGAGGATAACGCGCTCGCGCGCTATCGGAAAGTTAATAATTTATTGCGATTGCCCCATAAACGAAACGCAATTAGAAATTAGAACTTTTCCTTCAGCTTATCGCGCGTACAACATGAGTTTTACGAACGCCGGGAAAAAATTCCATATTCGCAAAACACCAAATTTATGTTGCGTGTATTTCATATTTTTTGTTGCGCTTCGGCAATGTCGAAATATTCTTACACTCGCGCGGCTGGATGTACAAAATATCAGAATATATAAGAATATTGGAAGCATATATTTTGGGAGACTTCCGGTTGTATGGTGCGGGCGTCATGACACGCCGGGCAAAACCAATAATGTTTTGTTCCGCCGCCGGAAATATGCGGTCTGAAATAAGAAAATGTAAAAAGGATCGTAGGTTATCCTTATATCCTTGCCGCTCGTCGTTTCCCCGAAGGCCAGTTTATTTTGTTATTTCATTCTTATTTTCTTTCCTTCGTCCTACCGGTTCGCGGGCAAAGGGGGTGTGGGGGGTTGTTGGATGGCGGGCGAGAGGGCTCTTCAAGCTATCCGATGATCTAGTGATGTGTGCACGTGGACCTTTAGGAACTTCTTTTTCTTCGATTCGCACAAAAGTCCCTGAACAACCTTGGGATGCGGGAGAACGCGCTCGTTATTTATTTGCACAACCAAAGCGTTTCGGGGGCGGGTCGTCAATGCTTAGTGGACTTTTACTTAGTCAATTGTGAATACACATGGATACAGGGGAAGGATACACAGGATGTTGAGGATATTTTTATTTTGAGACACAATATTGTCGTAATAAAATAGAAAATTGGCAACATTGCTCACGGGGTTGCTTGTATTCTTATAGAGAACCTGCTGCTCCTGTCTGCCGTTATGGAGGCATACGCAACATGGCGGAAAAGTAGCTGTCGCGCGATTTTGCAGGAAAGTGATAGAGCATTCAAGTGTGAAGCGGGTGCACGCCTGTCTATGCATAGCAAAAAGCCAGCAGGCGCGACAACGCGCGTCTTTGCACCGCCGCAACACGGATCTTCGGGGCAAACCAACATACGGGCGCGCTCGAACGTAAGACGACGACGACGACAACGACGGTGGCGGTAGAGACGCGACGCGGATTTGTGCACACCGCCGCCCCCGACGTCAATTTTGCGCGGCACAGGTGCGGAATTGATTTAAGATTTGCGCCTCGCCAGAGACGCCTTCATTCATCCATCCATGCATGGCGTCCCGCAGCGCATACGATACTGTTAACTGAAAACGCATGCCAGCGAACAACGATTGTGAGTGTGTAGAGAGAAAAAAATTCAAAGAGAATTTTGCAAGATTTCCGTACGGAAATTTAATATTAATTATATTTATACGTCCGACACGCTGCGAAATAAAATGTGGAACACCGGAAGTCATAAAAATATTCGCAAGATATTCATGCGACGTTGCATTCGAGACAAAAGTGAGCAAAGATGAAAAATGATGCGACCGTTGCGCGTACTGCTGAGGAGCACAAATCGCCCGTGAACGTCCAACGAATCGTAAATATAAATTGAACAAAAATATATTTACTGTTCCAACGGAAGCGGAAGAACGCGTCGCTATCTCCATTGACAACGGCTCTTGTTTTTGCCGCCTCACGATCGACGCATATAAAACAAAAATTCAATTTACCGTGCGACACATTCCCGAATAAAATTCAGACGATAAACGATGCAAACTTGTTATTAATGTTTTGTACGTATCGTATAATATAAATTTCCCTAAAGAGATGCAAGTGGTGCCGCCATCGTCGGATGTTGGCTATCTTGAAGTGACAGACAGTGTTGCCATCATTAAATAACTAACAACTATGCAGATAGCGGCGTCGGTCCCGCGGTGCGCGTCACCTAAACGAGCAGTCGTAATAACTCTTAATCAACGTTCGACAACTGCCACTTTGCACTCTCCCCGAAGAGCGACGCGACGCAAAGTGGCACAATGAAAGGGTTGTCATAATACTTGTAGGTAATAATAATTACCGGACTCGGCCGGCGCGGCGCGCATAACTCTCGTAATTAGAAAGGGTGCCGATTGCGCTTGAGACAGAGAGAGGGTGGTGGATTTCCTTGTTCGGCCGGAAGAGGTTAAGCTCGTTAACTTGTCGATGCGCGAAACAATGGTCAGCGCCGTTTGCGTGTTGTGATAACATTTCTGATGTGCGCCTTGCCCGCCTTTCGGGATCGCATCTGTGGTGTAGGCCTTTTGTAAGCACGGGGAACGGGGGGCGGCAGCAGCGCGAGCAGAGCGCGTATGTTTAGCCTGTGTGAGTGCTTTATCAGCAACCACCACGGGCCGCATTCAGCGAACCGTTCGAATTGATGGACGCAAACGTCGCGTGCATATCTGCGCGAGCGCACAGGACAACATCGTTTCCATTGTCCTCTCGCACGATTTTCACTCGAGGGGACAATGCAATGCTCGTAAAATACACAGCCGGCCGAGTAAAATATGAGATTAGGATATAAATGGTTATTTCCCAGCCTGCATGCGTTCGTTCAACGGCGAAGGAGGCATCAAAACAAAAAACACGAGAGAGGAAAAATTAAACGCCTAGCACTTTGAATATTATCCTCTCATATTATTAGGCGCGCGGTTTACACGCGTCCTGCTCACTTTTATTCCCATATGCATTGTGCGCTCATCCCGTTTTCATTTCTCTATATGCGAGCAATTATTTTCGTGTAAAGTTTATTATCATCGCTTAAAATTATGATGATGTATGCGACGCATGCACGATTTTTCATTAAATAAATGCGGTAATTGCATTTCTTCTTCTTCCTCGCCGTCTTGCTTCAATTAAGCTTCAATTTCCCCGTGTGCGCGATTAAATTGATTCGTCCTTTGTTTTTGTGCGACGTGTTGCCTACACTTCCTATTTGCTCGTAACCGTTTCACAAAAGGGGTGCGATAACATTCATACGCATTACCCGCCCGGCGGAGTCGGGGAACAACAAACGGTAAAACAAGGCGAAAGAGAGGTGATTCCCCGGTTCGTGAATGAAACGTCCATAGAGATGTATCTCGCCTCACCCAGTGAGCTACTTTAGTCGGCTGCCGGAAAACCGGAAATGAAACATTTATCAATCGTTTGCGTTCGTTGTGTTCGGCGAGGTTAGTTTTCCATTTCGGCACAGCGCCCTCTTATCTCTCACTCTCGCTCCCGTCGCTTGTCGAGCCTCGCACACTTTGCAATTCTGTTTGGTTTCGTTTTAACTCTTTCGATTTAGTAGTGTGCACTAGTGCACTAAAAGTGCGCGCACTTTATTGGACCAGTTAACTACCTCGGACCAATTTAGATAGAGTGTTTTTCAGAGCCTGCGAAAATGTTGCGTTTTGCTTTGAAGGGGTACTTTTTCATTCACTGTTGAGATTTTGCTGTTTTGCAAAATTTGCCGAATGAAAAAGCCTATTTATTTTTCATTAAAATCTCGATATTGCTGTGTGGTAAATGAAAATATTTCGCATTGCGACAAATATTCAATGTAAAACTATTGATTCGTATGAGTAATTCTTCCCCAAAGATGTTATTAATCTCCAACTGTGCACAATGTGATTGTGTTTGGGTGGAGGGATTGGAGAGTGTGGCGCATTCACACTCACTGCGGTTGCCGCCCTTTGCAAGCCGCGAAGCGCGGTGTGATCTTGTGCAGGCGTCACTCGGCTGTTGATTAAGTTAATTGCACTAAATACTAATTAGCATATCCCAGCAAATATGGTTATCTTGATAAGCGTCGCGGGTGGCGCTGCGATCACACACACACACGTTACGCGCGCGCATGAGTACGAGCACGCGCGCGGCGCGCATGTTCAGTTGTGTTTTATGCACACATTGCTTCAACATCGGAGAACAGCGAGAGAGATCGCGCCGAAGCATAATTCGATAAGTTACGTTCGTAACAGCCGTGAGTTCTACTGCCACCGTTGCCGCCCCCGGGGGAGCCGATGCATGAGCATAAATTTGAATGCATCGTCTTTGCACAATGCATGCAACACACACGGACGAAATTCGGCAAACACTGACGACAGGTAATGCGCTGTATTCATACACTCTACACTCCCCGATGTACGCATACACAGGACAATTTTATTAATGCATATAAGCAATGACATACAAACACGCGTGCATGCGAATAGTAAAACCGAATCGGGATTTATTTCAGAAAATTAGATTACTTTAAATAATGCCTCGTTTCACCGCTCGGTTACGCCGGGTATCCGCTTTTATATTATTTTATACGCGTATTTCATTCTGTCCTCTCTTCGCTTCTGTTTTTCATTTATTTCCTCCGGTTTGTGTGCGCCGGCCGCTTCGTGTCACCGCCTGTTTTTCCATGCGTATGCATCGCGCTCAAATTAAATTATACATTAAATCACATAATATTACGGCGCGTCGCACTAATTAATTATGTTGTTATAAAGCAGTATGAAATTTCATTAAATGTAGGCATATCTATAAAACGCACCGTTATATAGCAACATCGTGAATATCGCTTGCAGCAGCCGCAAGTCGAATATCAAATAATAAATTCACTTCGCTACGTTGAAGTGGCGGATGGAACTCGCATGGTAATTCATTATGATCGCTAATGATATTTTATTGTAATCTAATGCACCACGTATTTTCGTGTGATTATGCGGGACGGCGTAAGACGTGATCGTAAATTATCGCAAATTGCAATATGTTTATATTTTAACGATACGCTTATTATTTATGAATGGTAATTTTATTATTTATTCGCGTTTTATGAGCGAAAAGCGGTCGTAAATTTATTCAATTACGGTGTCTTTTATTTTGCATGCTACGGTTTAATTTATTAAATTGTTAATCATTTCGTTATTCAATAATTTTCAGAAGTTTTCATTCAGCTTTTCAATTGATGAAAATAAATGCACAATTTTACATATTTTTAACGCGTGTGAAGTTGAAACCCAAATGGAATGAGTTTATTTGCTTCGGAACTGATTATGAACGGTAATTTAATTAAATTTATCTTTTAATTTGTTAAATAGTTTTAGATTTCAACCATTCTCAGAAGTTTTTCGATTGAAAATAGATTCGCCAAATCTAGTTTTACTAGATTATAAACGTTTAGGGGACACACGACCAAGATGAAAACGAAATTGAATGACTACTTTTATTTTCATTAGAGCCTTCTAGTGGAAAGGGTTCATGCTGAGATTGATTATTCTAAAATTCTTGCAACTTTTATTGTTTATTGTATTGTTAATAATTTCATTTTTCAATAACTGTCAGAAGTTTTCATGCAGGCTTTCAATGGAAAATAAATGCGCTATTTATTATATTTACGGTATGAACAAGATGAATACAAAATTGAATTATTTATTTGTTTCGCAATTGAGTTTTATGTGATTTTGAAGAGTGATTTTTTCGATCAACTCTATCTAAATAGAGTTTTACTGATATATACATTTTTAGTGGAAACACAATCAAGATGAAAACAAAATTTAATAAATAATTTGTTTCTAATTTAAATTGCAATGAAGTGGAAATAGTGTTATAATAAAATATTTATGGGATAAAAACAGACAAAATACAGACAAAAACAGACAAAAATTTATGCAGAGAATTATTATTCTGGTACACCTAATGCTATCCGTTGAGTGCTTTTGTACTCAATTGAGATTTACTATTTTATAAATTTTTTAGAGCATCATTAGCATGAAAACAAGATTGAGTGAATAATTTGCTTCGTATTTAAATTTCATCTGCGTGGAAACTGTGCAACCCGTGTAGTGCTTTTCAGTGGCACGTTTTTTAATTCACAAGCAATGATTTAATTTGTTAAACATTTCATTTATCAATAATTGTCAGAAGTTATCATTCAGTTTTTCGATTGAAAACAAATTCACTAAATTAGGTTTTATGATTTTATAAATTTTTATTGGCAGTATGATGAAAATAGAATGAGATTTGATTGATTAATTTACTTCTCGTCCAGGTTGCACTTGGATAATACAAACAGTAATTTAATTAAATATTTATAGTTCAAAAACGGATAAAGGAACATTTCATGTGAAGAGACTAATTAATAGTGCTGTTACAACTTGTTTAACATGTTGAAAATGGAATACGATCATGATTGGTGATTTTTATTTCAAACGCCACTGTTTAATTTGTCAGATTATTTGACAACTTTTCATTCAGATTATTTATTAAAAATAAATTCAGTAAATTAGATTGCATTATTTTATAAAATTGCGAAAAGCACGATCAAGATGAAAGCGAATTTAAATGATTAAATTGCTTTCCATTTGTGTTTCAACTGAGTGCAAAACGTAATCAAATTAAATATTTAAACTACGAAAATTGATATAGCAAAACATCATGCGGAAAACGATTTTTATAATAAATAAATGCACTAAATTAAGGTTAACTATTTTATAAATTATAAGGGAAAACTGATTCTTTTGAGTGCAAAAGATAATTTAATTAAATATTTATAGTACGAAAATTGAAAAAACAGAATGATTATTCTAATAGACCTGAAGCAAGGCCTTTGCCGTCATGAGAAGGACTCGAACATGATTTGTGCGGAAATCAACAAAACTCGCGTGCGTCTCACAAGTTGACTTTATGTTTATTGAAAAATGTGATGTGGCGCCAAGGAACATTCGACAACCTCAGCATCCCTGCACGCAAAGCGAAAAGAGAGTCGGAATAAAATATAAAGCATGACGAATCCGGCAAGTTGTCCAAGAGAGCGCAGGCAACGTAAGTAGTATGGTGGTCCCTGCGTTTTGCGCAAAATTACACATCGTCCTAGCCGGGAATTACTACTACTACGGATTGCGCACATTTCCAAAAAGTTTCCAGCGACGTTTCTTCATTTCCTCTCGCGATGCAACTTCCTTCACAGCGACTTTTACTCAGTGCATTAGCCTTATTTCGGTCATTCGTCCTTTTCTCGCGCGCGCGCTCCTCGCCGAAACTAATTCATAATTAGCTTTACTCCACCTACTCCTTCGTCGCGCTCTTTATCGTTTTTTCGTGTGTGCCTTCTTGTTCTAGAGTAAGTTAGTATATCAACGAACACGAGTAGCGCATATTTTTTCCTGTTGTTGTATTTGCTTTGCTATGCTTCCTTCCGACTTTCTGTTCGCCGTACATCCGGCTGAATTCGCGCACGAAAAATGTGCGCTACGTGTTGTTTGTTGCTCACTTTTGCCGAATGAATATTCATTTTATGCGAACATGAATTTTCCATTTCCCTCGAGCGATACGGCTGTTAATGCCGACCGAACGCGAAAGGTTGCTCTCGTGCGTTCGTGCTCACGCGCGCGCGCGTGCGTATTCGAACAACACGGAACAACATTCGCGCCATCTGCAACGCCGCAATCGCCGACGGCGATTGTCGAACAGAAACACCATCTAACTCGCGTTTGTTTTGCGCAAAAATAAAACTTTTCGCTAGATACGCACACTTTGTACGAGTGAGCACGCAAATAATCATGCGTAAAGTTCAATTTACGCTGAGAAAGAGAGAGAGAAGAAGATTGTATTTGTGCCCAAATGACAATTGCCATACTTAAGCGCGTCTGGCAGGAAGTATTATTACACAATGCAATTAGCGCGCTTCGAAATTGAAATGGAACGACCTTAGAGTATGCATTCGACTGTGCAATTAGTGCCCTTAATAAATAAGCACCTGAATTGCGCAAGTGTTCTTTTTGTGCCAACACCCTGTATATAATTCCAAGTAGGAGTGCTGTGTACTGTACTTTGCTAAGCGCATGAATGAAACGCTAATTAGTGGAGCGAGGAAAAAAGGACGAACACAAACAACACAACATTTTCGGTGCGCTAATTGAAATTTTATTCGAAACGCGAAATCGATACCCAAACGCCAAAGACATTTTAATGGATTAAGTTTTTCTCGAGTTGTATTCAGCACATTTCAATCGGAATTTACATCGTCCTTACAGAGAAAACGCGCGCTTCGCCGATAACAAATCTCCATTCCACTGGAAATGGCTAAGTTTGTGACGTAATTGAAAACTAATTTTTAAATTCAATTTTCTTGAATCAACAACGCCGATAACGAGATTGCTCGCATCGAATGGGGGGAAAAGAACGTGTTTTCGGATCTTCTCCTCTATTTCTTCGCGGCCGGAGAGTTTTAAATAGAAAGGGACAGAGACGCAAATTCGACGTGAGATCCGCGAGCGCGCGCGCGCGTGCATAAATAGTTTTGATGAGAAAACTTTTACGAAGTGTTCGCACCACCTCTCTGGCAGTGCCAGTGCTTTGATGGAAGGCACAAACTTGAGGTGGCGCACGCATCAATCCTGAGGAATGACATTCCTTGCTTTCCTTCAGGCGCCGCGTCTGATTTGATGTGCAAACATGCCAGGAGTTGTTTAATTGATGTTTAATCGAATCATTTCAACTTTTTTCTCCTCCGGCTCGTCGCAATTCGATAACGTGCGCACAGACGACGACAACGACATTTGTTTGATGACAGTGCACGTTGCGAAAATGCACAGCATTCCTGATTCCGAGCAAGGACTCGAAGTCGGTTCCTGTAGGAGCGGGCGCGCCCCCGGGGGGAGAGCGAAAAATATGCTAACCCATTAAAAGCAGGCAGCAGCCGGGAGAGGTTGACCGCTGAAGTTGTACGGCGCTTACATCGCGTTTGCGCGCATTCCCGTCGAAATTCCCGAGCGCTGTAAAAGCGTCATAGTGGAATACCATCCCTTGCTCTTTGCGCTCGTATCCTGGAATGCTGGCGGGTATGCATAGTAGTGGTACTCGCATTGAGATTGAAATGAAACTGCGTCCTGTTATTAAGACCCTGCGCGCGGGCACGAAGAGAAAGAAAATGCGTTATTGTAGCGGAAAAATGCGCTTCGGTGACGAGTGGCAATTTGCCTTCCTTTTTCCCTCCGTTTTAATTTCACCTGTAAATTGATTTTTACGCTCTAGAAATTCGCCAAGCCAGAGCGTTATTGCATTTTAATCGTGGGATTATTAAATTTCTCGGGAATTTTTATCAATTTATAAAAATTATTATTAAGAATTTCGAAGCTGCACTAATTTGATTTGTACGTCGTCTTCCTGAAAAGCGAAGCGAACAAAACGCATTCATCAACGCATTGAATGCATTCAAGCCGACGATGCTTGTTGCGCGCGCGTGTGTTGCGAAATACGGAAAAAAACTCGAGAGTTGCTATTCGTAATAAACCATCATAATTAAGGTTTTAATTATGACTGGAAGCGAAGCACCCGAGGCGCGCGTCTAGTGTGTGTTCGCATGCGTTCGTTAGGTGCTGACATTACAGATGCATGCGCACTCGAGAGACTCGACAAGACGCGAGATATAGTACGTGCGCATAACGCACTTTGAATTAAACTCATTTCGCCATTTATTTCACTCGCTCTCTCGCTGTCTGTCTATTGCAGTTTGCAGTTGATGTCGGCTACGTGCAGATATCGTATT
This sequence comes from Anaulacaspis nigra, assembly GCA_030264675.1. NCBI lineage: Eukaryota > Metazoa > Arthropoda > Insecta > Coleoptera > Staphylinidae > Anaulacaspis > Anaulacaspis nigra. The sequence goes on along the minus strand of JARJDV010011526.1, from coordinate 14,458 downwards.
AGAGATATTTCAAGAATGCGAGAGTTGCGTTTTAGCGCGCTCTGCACGCCATGCTGAAGATGAGCAAATATTATAATATTCCGCGCTGAGTAAGTGACTTCTTTTGATATCGAACAAGCGCTATGAAATAGTACGCGGTGGTTGCACTCGCCGAGGATCGCATTTGTGCTCAACTCCACGTTTTGCACGAAGGAATTAATTAAAGCCCGTTTTACTTTGTTGTTTTTCACGTGGAATCCTTTATGTGATTTAATTCGAGAGTTTAAAGTTTCACATTATAAGAAGTTGTCTGAAATAATTACATAGTGAAAGGTGAGTGGTGGATGTGTATTTTGGGGTGCATACACTTCTTTATAACATTCAGTTGTGAAAAGATATTTCATGACACGATACATTCGCGGACGCAAACACTACGAGGAGAAAAGGAAGATATCCGGAGAAAAAAACATTAAGTGTGACTTCTGCTGAAATAGTCATGGGTTACATATTCTAAAGTTCGCATTCGTGGATAACTCTACATTTTGCAGGAAGAAATTAATTAAAGCCCTTTTTACGCGAAATGCTGTGTGAGATTTTATTCGACAGTTTAAAGTTTCAGAGTATAAGACCTCTGAAATAATCATACAGTGAAAGTTGGGTAGTGGATGTGTTTTTTGGGTTGCATACACTTCTTTATACCATTCAACTATGGAAAGATATACTTTCTTGGCAAGATACATACGGGTGAAAGCAACAGGGAAAAAGAGGGAAGATATCAGGAGAAAAAATAATCATTGTAACATCTTTTGATATTGAATAAGCTCTATGAAATAGTCATGGATAGCATACACTAAACATTCGTGCTTAATTCCACATTTTCCACTGACGGAATTAATGTAAGCCCGTTTTACTTTCTTGTTTTGCACGTGGAAGCTTTTATGAGATTTTATTCGCGAGTTTAAAGTTTAAGATGATAAGGGTGGATGATAGATGTGTGTTTTGGGTTGCATATAATTCTATATGAAATTCAATTATGGAAAGATATTTTTGACGTTTTTTTTGGGGAAAAGATGCATACGTGAATAAGCAACAGTGCGTGGAAAAACGGTGGAAGACGAGTCGGAAAGATATCGGAGGGAAAAAAACAATAATTGCTTCTCGTCTGCCGCCTCCGCACACACAGAGGCACTCTTGACTTTGGCGGGCTGTTCTCGAAGAGTCAGTCATTCGATCATGTTATACGCGCCATCGATCTATCCATGTTTCATTGCACTAAGCGCGCGGGCGCTCGCGCCTCTTGTTGTCCGCCTCGTCGTTTTTCTCCTTCAGCTGCACTTCGCACATGTATCTCCTGTCGAAGAAGAATTCGTACGAGTGCGCTACGCGAGCACTTGGCGCGCGCAGGAAACTTTTATAAATGATACCCGTCTCTCCAATAATCTGCTATCTGTCCCGTCCGATCGGAGGAGTATCGGATACGCGTCCGTTCCGAGAACAAATCGCGTGAGCATTTCGGGTGTTTGCTGCTCTTGTTCTTCGTACTCTTCTTGCTGCTGTTGTTGTTGTTGTTGTCATTGTGCGGCACGTTTTTTATCAATTTTCCCTTTTGCTTCTTTCTTCTCTAGTTGCTCGGGTGTTCTTTATGGCTGCTAATATCCGTCGTGAGTGTTATTAATGAGTGACATGTCCGTCTAAGATTTTTTCCCGGGGGCGGTGGCGGCTCGGCTCGGCTCATATCTTTTTCCAACTTAAGTAATTTTCCTCGAGATGTATTCGATCTGTTTTGATATTACGTATCTTTTTTCATCAGCTACTTGAGCCTCGCTCCTTAACAGACTGATTTATTAAATTCCAGCAGCACGCTCAATTCAGCCTTAATTCGAATTACAACTAATCGCCTGTAATAGTTTTATTCGCGTAGGTGTTCGTTAATGCGACTTAATTGCGCTGCAGGAAAAATGACATGCAATAAGCCGCACGCACTTCCGCGTGCAATTTGCCTTGAAATGCATATAAATTTTTGCGGCGGAAGAGAAACGCCATTAGTCACCCGCATAAAATAGCGAAGCAAATTCGTTGCGGGCGCGTACACACTCAAAGAGCAAAATCTAAAATGATAAATTGGCTAAGGGCGTGTTGAATTTATACGAATTGAAACACCGACGACAAACGCAAGCAGCAATAAAATTTTAATTACGGACTTGTGTCACTCGGACACATTCATCAGCGGGCGAGCGAGCAGAGCACACACGCGACGGCGAGGGTGTTGGCCATGAAGTTGAACGTGGCCGAAATGACCATTCGGCAACGCGGACTGGCGAACAACTAAAAACAATATTTATTAGGCGGCTGCTGCCTCTGTGCTGATGGCTTTAACAAGTTCATCCGTCTCGTAAAGCGCACAGATGCAGCAGCAGCAGCAAATGAATAGAGGAGTCAAAGAAGAGAATGTGTGTGCGACGCGTGTGTGGCACTAAGCATCACGCTGTTCAACATTGAACGCAGTGTTGTGCGTGGCGTTAAAACAACATGCAGTGCACATTGCGCCCCATTGACGTAAATTAGCCGCAGTTAGCGAGACGCGAGCGAACGGGCACACGCCTGATTCTGTCATTGTACACTTTGTGTGTACATTCGTTTTCTCAATTTCTCTCGTGTTCAGCTGACTGACACATGCATGTTGTAAACATGCCATGATATCTTTTGTTTTACCGCACATAATTAATTTATCCTTCGTTAGTATGTTTTTCAATCACAGATATTCCCATGTTTCCCGTACTATACGACGCGACAAATTGATTTAGCGTAAGTCTTATCTAAAAATTACACTTTACGATATCATCTATTCATTAAATCGTCTCTAAATACATCTTGTAAGTAGTCGGAATACCCTGGGAATCACTAATTTCCCTATATTCTTTGTTTAGAACACAATATTGCTAGTATGAGTTATGCTAACAACAAACGAAAATTACAATATCTGAAAATTATTAAAAACAAGAATAAAAAGTTAGACAGGGCCATATGGAAAAAATGGCTAATGGTAACATTTTCCAAGTAATATTGGTCAGATAGTATGTTGTTGCAACTAGTAAAAAGTAAATAAATATGCTTTTTATAAAAAGAGAGTTGCTAAAATTTTATACAATTTTATACAAAATTTTAACATGAACCGCTATTAACTAGTTACTTATGTTTTTCTGCATTTTTCATACTTTTCATAAACATGTGTTCACGTTAATCTGAAAATGGCTTTCAATTTGTTTATAGTTTTTTTAACATTGGTTAAATGACCATCTCTCACATGCAAAAGATGTGTTGATTTATAGAAGACTGCTTGTTGATGATTATTTTATAAACAAAAATTTAATGCTAACGTATTTATTTTTCATTTTATGAACCTTAGAAAAACCATAGTCATCTCTACCGGACATTGTTTAATGCATGGTTTTACATGCATTTGGCCTTATTCCTTACATTTTTCTAAAAATCGTCATATAAATGAGATGCGTGTTATGGTCCGGGAAATACGTGTTATTTTATCTAAGTAATAATCATTTCACTTTACGCAAGTTTTTTTTATTACTGCGTGATATAACATCATCCATACACCCTTATTTAAATAACGTGGCGTCCATTAAGTAATTAAAGTCATAATCAAAACCAGTAATTAAATCCTTTGCATGTTTTGCTATAAAAGGAACTCACTTGTCACGAAAATGTTTCGTGCCGTCTGAACGAAATGCCAGTGACTTGTTTTCGAGTCAAGTCCATGCAACGACAACGACGAATAAATAAGAATATGCTCACACACAAAATATGTGTAGCTATTAGGAAATTATATTTCCGTAAATATCCGCCTTTTACGAGCCGCGCGAACGGCATCCCTCCTGGAAAAGACATTCATATCAAGTCGAGCTAGTCGCTCCCCCCCATGAAAAATACGAAAGGCGGCAAAGATGCGATTCACGCACGCACAAGGAACATTAACTTGCCGATTTGCCGCAAACCGAAACTTTTTCGCCGCCCCCAACGAAGATTATCTGCATGATAAACAAACACACATAATGACGACGACTGCGTTGTGTTTGTTGTCGGTGTTGATGCATTTATTTGATCAATAATTCAGCATTCTATTATTGTTCTATTAAGAAGGAGTAGAAGAAGAAGACGTAGGGAGAAATGGATAAGGAAATGAAATAATTTACTTGAGTACTTCTTTATCTATTATTACACTGGATGTTACCAATTCGGTAATACGATAAGATATATCATTATTTTGCAATAATAATAACAAGAGTTTTCATCAAAATTATTATTACACATGCGGGCATAAAATATGATATTATTCCGCGTATAGACGAACGGTTAATGCACTCCATGTGATTGTTGGTATAATAATTTAAAGCCAGCTAGAAAGCGACATCGCCCGCGCACGATATGTAGGAAAATGGATGTCGTCTGAAAAATATAAAAACGCAAGAAAATAAAACGAGCAAGCGGAAATAAGCAGGAATTATCCATATAATGGGGACAGTAAATATAAAACGCGTGTATAAAATGAATTGACGATCTTCGCAGACATTTTGAGTATTTATAGCGAATACGAAATGCGAACAATAACGTTTATTGAATATTTATTAGCGAATGAAAAAAATATCGCGAGCATTTTTGTTTTATTTCAGTTCGCGTGGCCATAAATAAATTTTCAAAATCAATACTATCACTTTGCTCTTAATTGCGCGCAACGTTCGTCATAAATAAATCTAATGCCGATTGTCGGACATGAAGTTTAAATAAAAATATTTACTTAGTTGCGAGCTCATTAGCTGTAATCAGTATGAAATAACATTCAGCATGCATGTAAATGCTGATAACAAGCTGATAACCCTAGAATTTTATACATTCAATCGTATTTATTCATTTGGATTTATCTCAAAGCAGTATATTTCATTTTTTTGCGAGACAGCAGAGCATAATGTTATTTTTATTATTTCCCAATGGCGAAACGAAGCAAACCTCATTCGGACGCATTTGTTATTAGTGAATGTATTCCATCTCATTGTTGTATTTATTCGCGGCATGTGGCTGGAGGTCGAGATTAAAACGCGGGCCGGAAATTTGCATTTTTATTGCGAAAACGCACGCATACACAACTCGTTGAATAAATTGCAGCGCACGAGGAGCTCGCTCGACTCGCTTCGTTCCTGCAGGAACACACAGAGCGCAAAAAAAATTGAAGGAGTGAAAGGCGTGCGCGAATTTGGTTGTTCATTTCTTCGACGGCGGTAACGGCGGCAGCAGCGAAGAAGGAGGAGGTGGTGGTGGTGTCTTCTTCACCACACCCTTGAGGGAGATTATGCATGGAGTTTATGTAACAAAATTTTCGATGCTGTCGTAGGCCTCGGTTCGGTTTTTTAAAGCCTTTTCGTCATTCGCGAATTAATAAGATGAGCTCCGTCTACGACGTGGAAAGGAGAATTTTTTTTTTGTGTGGTGTTTTATTCGTGCATATATTGATGTTTTATTTGCGCATACAGTCGGACTACATTTGTTGAATATTAAACAAACGGCGGCGGTGGGGAATAAAATCGACTGTGGTGTGCGAGAACAACAGGCATAAGCGAAGAACAAGAAGGCTTTTTGACGGGCTGATAAAAGCAGCGAAAGCAGCAGTTGAGAGATTGCGTTGGAATACATGAATACGAAATTGACTTAAAATTCAAATTTTTGTCGTTGCGGTCACGGCGCGCCGACCATTGCGACATTACCGCCACCCGCGAGTGCTGCCCTGCCCCTTATTATTACATTTATAATTCCTTAATGCCAGCGGCTGTACCGTCGTCGCTGCCGCCGTCGCCGCAACGGCCACAAATGCACACAATCTTTTTCTCTTTGGCGGTCGCGGCGGCGGCGGCGTCTCCCGCCCACTGCCACAAATTTGTAATTTGCAACCTTATGTGCCGTAATAATTACCCACCCGCGGGCAATTTTTCGCTTTTTATTCGAATTCATTTCGCGCACTCTCCAACCGCGATTGTATTTCTTTGTGCCCTATTTACATTTGTTCGCCATGCTCAAACAACACATAATAAAAACGAAAAGAAAATTATGCGTTCTCATGTTTTGTTGTTGTTTATTTTGCGTTTATGATTTACGCGTAGCGTACAATGTATGCGGATGGTTCTAATAATAATTGTTTATTAGTTTAATTAACTATTTGCATAGTAATTTCAGGTTGCATATTCAATAACTGCGTTTAAATAAATATCCATTTGGAGCCATCCAGAGAACAATATTAATATCATATTTGGTCTGATGCTAAAACTCAAATATTGAAGGTTATTTATTTCATATGTTTAATTAATTAATTAATTAATTTAATTATGTTTAATGATGTATCATGTTTGCCAGTGGAGGCTAAAATCAAAAAAAATTTCGCGAGCTGCCGCAGACGGATCATAGGTTTCGTGGGCTGAAATTACAAGTTTGTTAACTTGTTCCGTATGCGCATGCATTCACTTAAATGAATTGCCCTCCGAGAGCAAAGCGTGCGGAAATTTCAGTGTTACCGTCACCGCTCTCGTTTCGTCGAAATTTCGAAGCTAACAACACGCACAATAGAGAGACACGTTGCCTCAGCGCACTATATTGTAAGAGGCCACGTTTCGTGCGGGTAACAAGTTTCCAATTAATTTCCTAATTTAATAAGCGACTCGTCGGTCGAAAATGTGCAACAAGAAACAATAATCCGGCGCACTAGTTGCGAACCAATTTGTGCTGCTGCAACAGGATGTAATTTGCCAATTTGCACTGCCGGTGCTTGATTTATGCACTCGTGTCGCTCGGCCGCTGAATAACGGCTTAAATAAATAATTCGCTAATGGCGATTGAATGCATAAAATATAAGAAATTTCACGGCGAGTTTGCCGCGAAACGAATTAGCCTCATTTGCCACTGAGTGGCGGGCGGGCTGCGCTGGCACGGCGGGCAAAAAATTAACTTCCATTACGCGTACGATTAAATCCCTTGTTAGACTGGTTAGTTTTTCCTCGTCATAATTAATCCTAACGTCTGTTTAATTTTACATTTTGATGATTACGTCTTAGGCCTTTTATTGCCTTTACCACGCGCGCAGTGCAATTGTGCGCGTTAGGCGGTTTTTCCCCTATTGGGATCGCATGCAAATACAATGAGGATGCTGTTTAATTGAGCAGAAATGCCCCGCGCCGTTTTAAAACCGCAAATGGAAACGCGCGCGTTGTTGGCAGCTGTGAAAAACTTGCGCGCAGGGTGGGAAAAAAAAGGAAGAAGAAGGAGAAGTTTCGAACACTGATTTCCCTTTGTACGCGCGAGCTCTCCACCATTATTTTTCTTTATCGCTGTCGTTTGACATTTATTCACTTGTTTTTGGCTCCTCTTTGAGCGCAATTTAAATGCGTCCGTAATGGGAAACTTAATGGATGTCCAAGAGGATTTTTCTGCGCGCGCGATGGATAGACAATGAACTAACCGGTGATCGTGGTCAGTAGAAGCATCAGCAGGATGCACATCCTGTCCGTCGTCCTGTTCCACATTGGTGGCACTTCCTTTACAGAATTTCGGGCACGCTCAATCCTTTTGGTAACTTGCACGATAGTTTAGTTGTGGCACACACTGTACAGTGTTTTATTTGTCGAGTTAATAATTTAGTTCAAAACTTGCTGATGAACCGCGACGGATGTGCTCTTGATACACTTTTCGGGTTGGCACATTTTGACTCACTGCACGGGGACGATAAGAGTGATACGCGCGAGGTACGAATCGTCGGGAGCGTCGCGGCGCTCACGCGTCCTGTTTGCGAGAAGTGCGCGCGGAAACTGATGTAGTTCTGTCCCTTTCCACAAGCGAAGCTGCGCGTCGCCGTCGTCCGTGCCGCTTCGTGCTGATGCTGAGCTCTCTCCTCTCTCGTTCGACGCGGCCCGCGCGGCTGCCGTACGTACGCATATACTTGTGCGAGGGTATCGCCGCCGCCGACGCCGCCGCCACTCCCACCGCCATCGTCAGCCGCTGCCACCACTGCCACTGCCGATGCTCGAACTTGCCCGTGGCACCCAACTCTTGCTTTTTCAATTTTCGATAATTTTTCAATAACTGTCCCCGTCATTGCATCCACGACAAAGTTGCAAACTTTCTTCAACGTCCTGTTTTAAATTATTCAATTTCCAACAAAAATATCCAGCCATTCTCTCGTTGCGGTCGTACGAGCGAATCAAGCAAAGCAACTAAATACCAATAAACGCTGATGGGCCAAAAGTGAGTGGGCATCCGATCAGAGGGCGAGCAATTGCGAAGAGGGTGAGCTGGAGAAATTCGTAAAATGCGTTCGCTCGCGCGGCTGGCCGGTTCTGTAATTTACTCCCTCGAACGAGCAAAATTTCAACCGCCGCTGTCAATCAATCCGAAAAGTGTGCGGGGAGAGTGACGACACCCCTCTCCCGCATTGCTGCCGACACTTATCATTTCGCCGCCACCGGTTGCCGCCGCACCGCAAAACCTCACTTCGCCGGATGCTTGAGGGATGCTTGATTGCCGCGCCTTGCCTTTATTCGCGTGCGCGCGGGAGCAAAGTGCCGAAACAGATTTTTGCGAACCAAACTCCAACTTCACATCCCCTCGAAGAGTTTTCAAATCTCGGAAATTCTTTCAGCGCACACTTAATGAAAATACCTCTGGTTATTGACAGCTGGTGTCTGTCAATCTTGTACTTCGAAGGCGTGTATTTAATTAAAAACACTTTAGCACCTTATGAGAAAAGCAAAGGTTATAAAGTCGATTTCTATTTGTTTCAGGACCACATTCCTCGCCTTGCGTAATCTTGCAGAGAGCGAAGAGTCCTCGCATGTGAAAATCCTCCGGTAAGCTTCTTCATATTATATTAAACATTGTGTCAATGTTGTCCTCCGGCTAAGCAAACAATCCTCTGACCCCGTGCGGTTTATTGTAGATTGTAGGAAAAAGCGCAGTAGTTATGAGCAAAAAGCACACATACTCACCCACTCAACCATCCTCCCGGATGGAAAAAAGAGGTGGCGAAAAGAACTGTTCGAGAGATAGTTCCAGCGGGTTGCGTACATGAATTATTTATCATGGTGCAAACATGAAAAAGTGATTCCCGAGTCGTTCTTATCTTTAATTCGGCGACGTCGTGGCATAATCCATCATCGGGTGATGATGCGCGCCGGCGTGAACGATGACTGACTATTACCGCGTCTCGCCACTCTTCATTCTCTGCGACACGCGCTCGCGCACACACATCCGAAACTATTCACGCGTGTGCTGCTCGTCCTCTCTATTTTGTCACGTATTAATGCTCTTCGAATATTTCATCAACTCGCAGAGTGTACTGTCATTGTAATTAATATCAATACTAATCCACTCTCGACAATTCAATAATATAGTTGAAGTTACTTCAATTTTTTAATCGAGTTTCTTCGGAACGACGACAAACAATGAAAAATATATCGTGTTTTTTGTACAAACGTATTTCATCGTCCATGATATAATTCAAGTCGTATTATGCTTTTATCGTTTTTCTTTTTGTTTTTTCAACGACCATTGCCGCCACCGTCGTCGCCACCGCAATACATGCGATCGTATCACGAAAGCTAGCAGTTATTTTTTAGTTAAACATTTATAGTTTGATATGAGCAGCGCTCGTGTACATACAAGCAAATGGCCGAAAATGTTAAACCGTTTAGCGAAATGCGGCTCAGCGCGACGAGTAAAGCAGACGCGCAAAAAAGCGTTCTTTTATCGCGTCGCTTTTTAGCGCGCGTATTATTCGACCAATGAAAAAATAATTTACTTGATAAGTTTGGTTTTGTTCGATCCCGATCCTATTGTGCGCGCATTTTCATTACTGTCGGGGATGCGCTTGTTTAATCAACTAAATTGATGTTTTGATAGGGCTTGAGGCGTCGTTAAAAGAAACGCAAAAAAATTTAATTAACGATGTTTTATTTTGTTTAAATAAATGCACGGGATATCACAATCGGATGAAGTATTATTGATTTCATTTGATATTGCGTGAAAATATTCGTTTCGAATTGTTTGGCTTTTGGCAATTTTTGAAATATTAGAGGAGAGAAGATTTTAATGAAAATATATATGATTGCAAATAATTTATGACGCTCTCTTAGAATAAACACATTTGCAATTCACTTGTGGCACACTTGTATAATAATTTAATTTAAAGTAAACAAGAATCCCAAAGAGAACACTCGTAACTCGCAATAACTTTACAATATCCGCAAAATTTGTACAACACTTCCACATGATTATAATCATAATAATAATGAACATTTCAGTATAATATGCAAATATGGCTAGCTAGCGAAGGTAAGGGTGGATAGAAGGAATAGTACGAACTTTATCATTAATTAAGACGTTCGTTCAAGTATTAATAAGCTAACATAATTAATAGTAAAAATTATTTTCCGCTGTAGATTTTAATTAATTGCAACTACCGTCTAATTAATTATTTTTTTACGTTCGTGGCGTGTTTCAGTTTATGAAAATGGAAAAGTTAAATTAAACAAAATTAGCAAACTCGAGAAAAAAGGTGAAACGCGATGAAAGACGATGTGAAGAAAAGGGGGCCGCACCTGAAGGGGAAGACCTGTTAAATAATTACTTAAATAAATCACGGACGTTGATTGCTTGCCAAATGAATCGAAGAAATGTAAATTGCTTTCGTTTCGCATTTTTTTCTTGTTCTAATTTCCTCGCTTTTCTTCTTACCTCCTCGCCTTTCATCTCGTTTAAGTTGCATGCGCGCTCAATCGGCACTCGATTTAAATTTCATTTATATCAATTATTTATCAATAAATAACGGCCCGCGAATGGAATGAGACAAAAAAGGCAATGAAATAAAGTCGGTGCGTTTCTACTTAATAGAACCAGCGGACTTTTGATAATGTTGCGTAACTGCTCGGAATGCTCATATTGTGCGCAAAGTTCGCAAATTCAGCGCGTGTGAAATATATGAAAGTGGAACTCGAAGTGAACACTTTCTTTCTTTCATTCGGTTCCTTCTTCGCGCACTGCGTTTTCTTCAAGTCAAGGCAAACTGAATTTCCCATGAGCCATAAATAATTCATGACACCCGGGCCCGTTATAAACGCAAGCCGCCGCGTCATTTTCGCCGCCGCCGCCGCTGCCACTGCTGCCGTCGTTGTCCAAAAGACAATGCGTGCGACTGCACTATGACGACACCGGCGAACGAAGGCGGCAGCGACGGCACAAGGTGGATGATTACTTTATGGTTAGATTACGCCCGTCCGTGTCTTTTTATTTTCATCTTATTTAGTTGTCTCCGCACACACCGCGGCCACCTTATGCCGGATTTCTTGAGCTGGAAAATATTGCTTTTTCTATTTGATTAAGAAAGGAATGCGTCGCATAAGTGTGACTTAATAACAGATAAGTTTTATTAGTTTTCACAACTCGAAATCGAAATTATCTTCTGTTGTAGGCAGTTTAATCAAATTCACGGAATGCGGATATTCAGGAGTGAATTGTAATTCAATATTCGCCAAAGTGAATCAAACTAAAATCGGTGTAATGGATTAAATAAACTGTAATCGATTTAGTTAAAACGGGCTACGTGCTGGGGAGTTAATAGAGTGGCAAGAAATGCGTTTCCGGCGCAGGAAGCTTAAGAAACTTGATTCCGATCGCGCGCGCACTCTCCGTTGTTCTTCTTCTTCTTCGCGTGCGCGCTCCTGAAGGTTGCCTTTCTTCACCCTCGAATTTGTATTCGCGATGGCCACTACGTTCTTTGTACCCACGTCAAGAGTCAAGTCAGCGTGCTCTTTGTGTGCGAAGTGAAAATCTTTTAAAATTTGAAACACAAAAATAGAAAACATATTTTTAAAGTGAAAAACCTGAGTGTGTCATTAGCTGCTGTTGACGTGCATGATAAACAAATTTTTATGATATATTGCCGCCGATGGATTTTGAAAGTAGCTGGATTGCGCTGAATTTATTTTTACTTGACATGTACGCATTCACGTGCTGTTGAAGAAAATAATCTATAAATAAAGTGTCATTAATTCGCTGGCGTTCTTAAGTTTGATAATTTTATGCGCTTGACAATTATGCGCGCGTAAAGTTTGTCGTTCTACTATTTATTATCAATTGAATGGAATTAGCCACAGTGGTAGGCGATGTTCTTGTTGTTGGACGCGCGCGCGCTCGGCAATCAGCGACGGAGTATTTCAATTTGCAAACGTAATTAAAGCAAAATAGAGAAAAAATATTAATTAAAAAAGTTTGTCGAATGCTAATTGCCGGACGGCGTGCGCGCGTTTGCACAGGCCGGGATGGGGGCGACCAAATTGAAAAGTTATTTCTCATATTATCCGCCACTTACACATCCGTACACACGCACAAGTGGAATCGAAGTGCTCGCTCGGGGGCGGCCGAATTGAATTTGAATTCGTTGAAACGAGCGACTCAAAGTGATGGAAAACCGCCCTGTGGCGTTGCGCATCGAAGAAGACGACGACGACGGCGGCGGTGCTGGTGGTGGTGGCGGCGAGCGACAACGACAGCACGACGCTCTCGAGCGTGTGGGTGTTGGCCGCCCATCGAACAAAAACAAAGTTGGAAATGCCCGGATAAGAATGAAAGAATGAAAAGCGAGCAAAAGAACGAAATTCGATTAAGTGTCTTGTTTTTACACCGTCGGCCCCATTGCTGCCCCCGCGTTCTTGGACGCGCGCGCGGTGAAATTGCCGCCTCTTTCTTACGCACGCACAGGCACGTCTGCTGCTTTTGTCGCGCGACGAAAGGAAATCGGTCTCACTGCCATCGACACAATAAAAATATATAAAAGAATTAAAAGCCTCAACCTACGCGCAGCTAGCACCACGGCCGCCGCCGTCGTTGCCGCCGCCACCGCTACCGACAGTTGAAAAACTTTGCGTGAGCGCCTATTGACGCTGAGGGCATTCTCTGCGCGTGCAACCCTCATCTCTTCGCTCGCCCACCCCGTTCGCTCGGTCGTGCGGCATCGCGCCTGCTTCATTATTCGCATTTGTATTTGGTTTTATTCGCTGTCTGCATGCGTGCTTGTGTTTGTTTTAAATCGCATTGTCTAAATGTGCGACGAATTAAAATAACAAAACAAAATTTGTCAGCACAGAACGACTTTCCGACAGTCGTAGTCGTTTCTTAATAATACGAAAGCACGCAGAACACAAGCGCTTAGGTTAATTTCATACAGCGTTAACTTTCGCGCGCGCCCTCGTTGTTGTTTGTTCGTGTTTTGTGTTGTATTTCGTATTTCTTTAGAACGCGCGAGCACTTAGCACGACTTTTTATACATGTTTCTCCAATTGCAATGGCACTCGCTTTCCGCGAATGCCGCGCACACAGCGCAATAAAATTTTGCACTGTTTATCTAATTCAATACACAATAAATTTTCCGCTCACTGCACGCGCGTGTATGCGTGTGTTTTCTTTCTCTCGCATTTAACTCACCACAATTTGCAAACTTGCGGTTGTTTTATGCGCTGGTGACATGAACGGGAAAAACAAATAAATATACGAAATGCAAATATGACGTTTGTGTTACAGTGAATTATTGCATCTGCAAAAAATTGTTTTTTAAAATGTACCAATGGAATTGCTTTTAATTCATAACTTTGATGTTTATTAAATCCACAAAAGGGACGACAGGTTTTGTTGATTATTATTTGGATTTCGCATAACTACCGCACGCAAACCATGGAGCGCTTAAAAGAAAAGCGTACACACGGTACAAAACGCTTAAATCTATTTAACAGCGAAAGTAGTTAATTTAAAACTGGTGGCAATATAAAAGCGATAAAACTACGGACTCTGGCCGCCGCGTACGAATGCAGTGAGCACCAACTGGCAATTAAATGCTCCTGGAATTTAGAGTGAATTTAATGAAAAAATGCATTTCCATTTAATTGAATTAAATTAAACAACCACACCGTGCCGACCCCTCACTTTCTATCAAGTTTGCAGAGGAGATTGCGGCATGTAGAACAAATTCCTAAAAACTGAAACATCTTAATGCTATTGCATTTAGTGGAAAAAATAATATGACAGGCGAGCTAAGTAAAGGCAGGAAATCACTTATAATTTTAATCGGGTATAATCGCGGATGTTAATTTTAAAATTCATTATTAAGATAAATGGAAATGACTTGTGGCTTTACATTGGAATTATTAGAAATTATTAGTAACTAGCTGTCCGTACAGACTTCGTCCTGTCAAATTTTAATTTTTAAAATGAATTTTCTGAATTTCCTTTTATTCTAATGTATTATGGTGCATAATATTTTGTGATTCTTTACTTGGCGCGTAAACAAATAAAGCTGACAGTTTCCTAACACTGCAAATACTCAAAAAGAGATCCTGTAATGTTTTTAAAAATTGCTATCGTTTAAATTCAAATGGTACGT
>JARJDV010011524.1:0-44002 GCA_030264675.1 Anaulacaspis nigra | reverse complement strand
TTACCTCCACGTTGGATTCATTAAATTCTGAGATAATTCGATTCAGAAACGTGAAAAAGGTGAAAATATTCATTGTACTTACGAGATAAAAGGGAGTTGAAAATTTCCTCGTCAGAGAAATAATAGAAGTGAACATATTCACCGCGCTCCTTGGCTGCTTTCGCCATTATTGACAAGAAATGGAAAAGACATGCTAATTTTCACTGCAGTACTTCCCTATTTTCTATATCTTTCGGCCTTCTATGTCCATTGTTTTCCTATCTTCGGTGTTTGGAATTTCATTAGTTTTTCAGTGCAAGAGGAAAAGTGCATAATACAGCAACGAGGCAAGTCCTTCTGGGAATGTAGAGTCGCGAATGAACAAGATTTTCCTTACATGAATTTAAAATGCACGTCTGCAATGACATTTTTATTAAATGCTTTTAAAGACAGTATTTATGACTTATTCTAAGAAGACTTCTATTTAATAAATCTCGGTTGGAATTATCTCAATAATATCCTTGTTAGATTCATTAAATTCTGAGATAATTCGATTCAGAAACGTGAAAAAGATGAAAATATTCATTGTACTTACAAGATAAAAGGGAGTTGAAAATTTCCTCGTCAGAGAAATAATAGAAGTGAACATATTCACTGCGCTCCTTGGCTTCTTTCGCCATAACTGAGAAGAAATGAAAAAGACATGCTAATTTTCACTGCACTACTTCCCTATTTTCTATACTTTCGGCCATCTATGTCCATTGTTTTCCTTTCTTCGGTGTTTGGAATTTCATTAATATTTCAGTGCAAGAGGAAAAGTGCATAATACAGCAACGAGGCAATTCCTTCTTGGAATGTAGGCTCGCGCAATGTAAGAGATTTTCAGTAGATGAATTTAAAACGCACGTCTGCAATGACATTTTTAATTAACTGCTTTTAAAGGCAGTATTTATGACTTGTTCTAGGAAGACTTCTATTTAGTAAATCTCGCTTGAAATTACCGTAATAATTTCCTCGTTAGATTCATTAAATTCTGAGATTATTTGATTCAGCAAAGTGAAAAGGTGAAAATATTCAACTTACGAGATAAAAGGCGGTTGAAAATTTCCTCCCAAGAGAAATAATAGAAAAGAACATATTCACTGCACTATTTGGGTTCTTTCGCCATTATTAACAAGAAATGGAAAAGACATGCTAATTTTCACTGCACTACTTCCCTATTTTCTATATCTTTCGGCCTTCTATGTCCATTGTTTTCCTTTCTCCGGTGTTTGGAATTTCATTAATATTTCAGTGCAAGAGGAAAAGTGCATAATACAGCAACGAGCCAAGTACTTTCAAGAGTTGCGAATGAAAAAGATTTTCCTTAGATGAATTTAAAACGCACGTTTGTAATGAGAATAAATTTTTAATTAACTGCTTTCAAAGAGCATTTATGTCTTGTTCTGAGAGCACTTCCATTTAATAAGTGCAAAGGCTCGATTGAAATTACCTCAGCAATTTCATCCTTAGATTTATTCAATTCTGATAGTTTTTCCCACATAAACATAACAGAAGTTAAAATATACGCTTTCGAGATATTATTTCGCCAATGTCGATAAAAAAGAGGATTCAAAATTTCCATATATTCTGAGACTTTATCAACTCGGAAAAATAAGAAAAGCGAACAAATTCACTCTACTACTTGCAATATTCACTGCACTACTTCATTAGTTTCTACATCTCGTCATATCCCTTGCTTTCCTTCCTTGGATGTTTGGAATTTCATTAATATTTCATACAACGTGAAAAGTGCATAATACAGCAACGAAGCAAGTACTTCTTGGAATGTAGAATCGCGCATGAAAAACACTTTCATTACATGAATTTAAAACGCACGTCTTTAATGAGAATACATTTTTAATTAACTGCTTTTAAAGACAGCATTTATCCTCTTCAAAGAAAATTCTTCCGAGAAGGGCAGACACTTGTTTGCAATTACCTCACTGGATTTTTAATAAGTTTTAATAGCAAAAGTGAGTAAGGTTTGACAATGTTGTTCGGGGCGGAGCGTTGTTTGCTTTTGAATTCACTGAATTAACCAAGCCATACAGCAAAATCATTCAAGTCGCGCGAATATCGTGGATAAATGCGAACAAAACTAGGACGCGACTGAATGCATCGTCGCGTATTCGATATTGAGGCAACTTCTCTATTGGCTTTCGCATTGATGACTGGAATCAGAATCCACGAGTAATAAAAATTTCAATGCGAGCTGAGAGCGGCTTTCAATCTGCTTTTCCGCCCGGAAGAGCGTCTGCCGATGACGGTTCGCACGGTTGCTGTGTGGTCGGTTCATCTTCATCACGCTTAAATTCGCGTGCGCGCCTTTCTTCTTTATGCTTGCATTTTTCTTCTTCGTCGGCGTTATTTTCGGTCGGCTTTCAGCTCATTTTTCCGCCTGGCTTTTATTAACGAAAATGACATTGATTGATTATTACATATTTTTTACTTCGTGTTTCGCCCGTGCGCAACAAATACCAATTAATGCGAATGACGAAAAGGACGTCGCGCGAACAATGAATTAATTAATTCTCCGTCGAAAATATTTACATTGACTTTATTAATACCGGCCGGCGTTGCGCGATGAATTTTCTTTAAATGTCCCACTTAATTATTATTTAAGTCAGTCAAATTGCGCTGTGCCTTATCGAAATTTTCACAAGCGCAAACAAAAACGTTGTAATACACGTTGCAAGCACGTACATGAATAACACAAAATACACGAATCGTGGAAAAGGCCGAGAACAAAAAGAAGAACCGGAAAATGTCCACGACACGACGTCTGCACAACGACGAACGGTAACACGTGTTTGGAGAGCAGCCAAGAGGGAAAAACGGCTCCTCGAAGTTTACAGAGTTGAGCCAAGCAAGAAACGCCGAAAAGGCACAAAACGTAAAAAAGAGAACATGAACGGAAAGCGAAATCTGTGAGTTGCTGATCCATTGCACATTTCCTTTTTGCTCGCATTTAATGAGTGCCGTTGCGTGCACTGCCATATAACTAATTGCTGTTTACCACATTGCAATCGTTCGGCTAACCTTAAATCGCCAGGATTTTGTAATCCTACGTCCAGTAAAACATCACACTTTAAGAAGACATTATTCTTGCAAGTGGATGTTTGGAGCAATTTAGTACAGTTTAGCGGTACGAAAAATAGAATTATTTACTGCGCAAAGTTTAAAACATTTGAAAGATTCTTTTGGCTCGAGTAAAAGCGAAATAAAGGAAATCTAAGATTTTCATGAACGTTGCGGTGACATCCATTTGGGAAACAATATTTTATACGAGAAGTAGAGGGGGGCGGCAGTATTTTTTACCCGGCAGAAATACGAATCTGTGCGCACGTACGTTTACGAGCATTACGCGCCGGTCACAAAACCATAATTTAGAGCAAAGTTTTACGCCAATGCGTCATTGTTACAGTCGAAGTTAAACAGCCAACTTTGGAGGCGGCATGCAACCGCCCGCCGTCCGGAAGAAATTTGTGGTGGCGTAAAGGCGTTGAAATAATGTTAGTTTACTTGAAAACTTTAATTATTTAATTTATCGAGCAAAACAAACCTGTCACCCATATTCGGGTGACACCTTAAATCCCTATTACTCCTTTATCCGGAGAAGTTTTTCAGAATTTTCCTTACGTATCGGTTAGGTAAATAACTAAAATGCGCTATAACTCAGCAAATTTTCTAATATTTTAAAAAGTGCTGGTTGTCTTACAAGAAAAGCTTGGCAAAGTAATGAAAATAGCAAAAAGTAATCCAAGATGTGAAAAGTGCATAGAAAATGGTAAAATCGATAAAGAAAGCATGCACTATCAAACACACGTCATATTAAGGTCTAGGACATTCTCATGCAGCAAGGACCTTGCATCCTCGCCATGCAAGCTGTGAATAAGAAATACATTCCAAAAGTCCCCGCCACAAAATTAAAATCAACCATAATTTATGGGCACAGGATAATTTTCTTCTTCTGTGATATTAAACAGCAGTTGCGGTAGAAAATAGAACAAACTATCTCTTAATAATCATATTTCGCCTGGTTAACATTCATTTTACTTACACGTTTTAAGTAATTTATTGGCGGAATTCCGAGCACAGACTGCACATCTTTCTTATAACGCGGAAACGTGCTAAGAGCTGGTCATTATCATAAATCAATTTACTTTTTGCTACGCTCGCGCTGAAACTATCAGTAAGATGATGATGTAATCGTTTTAAATTTTAAAAATTCCCAGAAAATTTCTAGAGAATATACGATTCAAATGTTTGTAACAAGTACATAAATCATGAAAATTTCCATGTTCTATTCCCCATAGTTTTTCCACAACGTACTTAGCAGCATGGACGACGACAACGTTCAGAGAATATGATAACAAGTGCATAATCATTCTTATCTAACGGCACATCTCGTGCAACATTGCTTCGATAAGTGCAGAATAAAAAACACTTCACCATTTGCATATTCTTGCATTTTCCGCATTTACATTCCCTACATTTTCGTGTCCTTTGTGAGGAATACGTTTTGTTTACAACTCAACTTATATTTGCAATCCGACATTATACCCTTATTTTATCCTTTCTTTGATGATGGCCCCACTGGCACGCCGTAAAGGAAATAAATGCAAATAAAATTCCGAATAAAACTTTGTCGGAGTCGAGAGGACGGCGAATGCACGTAAAATAAAGAATTATTATCGTCGAAATCATCTTTTTTGATGGGAAAACGCACGAATAAACGCAACTATTAAATTAAAAGCAAGCATTGGAAATGTAAATAATAAAAACGGAAATGCGGAAAATTGCATTGGATTCAGTATTGAGTCAAATGGCAATGTCGCGGGGCGTTGGTGGCGGCAGCGGTGGCGGTGATGGCGGCAATGCAAATGGCATGTATGATGATGAAATATGCACGCAAGAGGTAAAATTCAGCGCTGGAAAAGAACTCAATTCAAATGGAAACTCAGCGTACACGTCAGTTGTATATAAAGAGATGCGCGCACGGCACGCTCTCTGCTTTTTATGCCGCCGCCGACTTTTCCCACTTTTGCACGCGCATCCGCAAAGCACAATGAACAAATTTTCTAATTTTCCACGTTATGCACATTCATCTCATGCGTACGAGTTGCCTGTCATCAAGTACTTTCGCGCGAAGGATAATTGAGAAAAATGTGCAGAATATAAAACGTCGTTCGGGTGATAAAAAACGCCTAATTTAATTAACAATATTCGCCTTTAAATATTAAAAACACTCCGTGAACTGGAACCAGCTTCCCCAGAAAGTTCTTTAATATCAACTTTTCTTTGTCCCATCAATCGATGAAACTTCAGTCAAACAGAAAATTATTATCAAAGCAGGATAACTTTAACGTTTCAAGTCATGAAAATCTCAGAATAAATAAAACAAATTACTTTTCACAAAATCAGAAGTAAATTTTCAGAAAATGTCCCAGAAAAATATCAACCCAGCATTTCTGCTATTCTAGAAAAATTAGCAGTATTTTACGGTGAGTATCCACATAGAAAAATAGACATTTTTCTATTTTCTGAGTCTTATGTAAATTTTCAGGATATTTCCTAGAAAATTATCAACCCAGCATTTCTCACAGTTCCAGAATTTTAACCATATATCAGAATTTTCTATAAATTTTTACAAGAAAAACTTTTCTTTGTTTCCTTCAATCGTCAAAACTTCAATCAAACAGAAAATTATTGTCAAAGCTGAACAACTCAATTCTTAAGTCATAAAAATCTCAAAATAAATAAAAAATTTTCTCCACAAAATCTTATGTAAATTTTCAGAAAATGCCGCGTAAAAATATCAACCCACCATTTTGGAAAAATTATCAAAATTTTCTGGTGAGTTTTCAAAAGAAAAGTCAAAAAAATTGTAAAAAATGACATTTTTTCTATTTTCTGACTCATATATTAGAATTTTCTCTAAAATTAACCATAAAAACTTTTTTTTGTCTCCTTCATTCGACAAAACTTCAGTCAAACAAAAAATTATTGTCAAAGCAGTACAACTTTCACTTTTCAAGTCATGAAAATTCCGCGAATAAATAAATGATTAAAATAAATCCCGAAAATGAAATTTCCTCAAGGACATGCGCCACGCCAAAAACTTAATTATGAAGAAAAGTCGAAAAGTGTGCGAAAGCCGACAGGAAAAATTAACACCACGCTCCATGAGCACTCGACGAGGAGACATTTTGTAATAACATTCGCAATAAATTTGACTTGAACGCGGCGCGCGGATTATTTTCATTTTCATTTTGAAGACGGAGGAGGACGCGCGAGACACTCCTTTAGCGCCTTCATCCTTATTGTATAATCTGATCCGTATGCATCTTGCTTCAGTCCTGGCGGAGACATTCACTCTCGTCATTAGGACGCGGCTAATTCCTCGTTCAAGTTTCCTAATTAAATTAATCCCGTAATGCGGCGTTCGTGTTGTACGAGTGGTGCGTCAGGACAACAACGAAGGCGACGCACAAACTGAAGAAAAGGGAAAAACGCCATAAATTCAGGACTCGCGCCATATATTTATTTATTCAGGCTGGCGGGACATCAAAGCGCACGCCTCTCCATTCGTGATCCTGTTAAATATTTTAGCTCTTCCAACAGCGTCTGCAACAAAAAGGACTGAGCGCGAGAAATTAAGAAATTAACAAGGATCAGGCGTAAAACAATAGATCAAAGGATTTCCTTGCTTCAGTCAAGACCGGAAAAAATGGGGAACAAATAAAATCCTCTTGCATGCCTGTTGTGCACTGACTTGTCATCGAAATGATAGAATAAATGCGCAAACCTTCCCGGAAACTTGATTAAAAGCAAAGGCACGCAGTGTCGGGAAGCGGCGTTCAACATTAAACGGCCAGGACGACGTGCACAAGTGTCACGTGCAAGGATGCGCTTCAATAAGGTGCACGTCGCTGCTGCGTCGCTTCCCGGAAGCACATTTAATGCTAATCTGGAACGCCATTGTACGTCAAAACCGGAAGAGGTACGTGCTTCGTTTAATTGTTGTGTCTTAAATAATTAATTTACCGGCAAAAAAAGCTGACGTACTTATAATTATTCAAACTTGGAAAATTGCCGGGCAATTGTTAATTAAAGTTGGAAAAGAAAGTTTTAATTAATCAATTAGTCACTTTGTAGGCGGAAGTCGTGTTGACATGTACGTAAAATTGTCGTCGACTACAAATCCCGTCAACATTTCGTGCAGCCTAATTGTTTTCGGGATAATTACAAAGCGTTCCAAATTGCTTTCATTTATCCTTCTTTACGCTGGCCTGTGTGACGACGTTTGCGGAAAAGCCATCAAAGATGTTACTACATCCGCTGCTAAACGTATTACCGTTAATGCGTCGCAACGCTCTATGAGTCGGAAGTCAACTACGAATCGACAAAGAAATGCGAGCGCAGAAAACGAACTTACGAGCGGCCGAAGCTTGAATTACTCGCGTTGTGTAAATAAATTGACATATTAAATTTCAATTGATTTTCTTTGAAAAATTCGCTTAGAAAATGAAGTGAAAATTTTACAGGAATTAGCGCTGCTTTTGACATAATCTTAGAGAATTTATAGGTAGATTTACCGGGATTGGCGTGGTTCTAGAAAACTTTAATATCAGAATTTTCGATTCATTGTTCCATGGAGAAAAATGGAAATTTTTCGGAAGTCGGAATTTGCTCATACTTTAAGAAAATAAAATATTTCTAGCTCTAAGGAAAATTTTATCTACTTTTAACAAACTCTTAAGTAAATGTTCAGAAAATTTCCCAGAAAAATATCAACCCAGTGTTTCTCCTAATTCTGTAAAAAGTTTAACAAATATCACAATTTCCTGTTAATTTTTCCGGAAAAAAATGGACTTTCCCTATTTTTAGTTGAATTATGAAATAACTTAAGTAAATTTTCAGAAGATTTCCCAGAAAAATGTCAACCGAGCATTTCTCACAGTTATAGAAATTTTAACAAATATCCGAATTTTCTATAAATTTGCAGCAAAATAATTCTGAAAAGATTTAACAAATATCAGAATTTTTTGATGTGCTTTCCAGAGAAAAAAATTTACATTTTTCCATTTTCTGAGTTTGGTATTAACTGATTTTAGATGAGATATGAAATATCTTAAGTAAATTATCAGAAGATTTCTCAGAAAAATATCAACTAAGTATTTGTGACAGTTCTACAAAACTTCAAGAAATAGAATTTTCTGTAAATTTTTCCTCTGACGAAAACGTCAGTTTCTTCTATTTTCTACGTTTCATATAATCTAATCCCGGATAAATTCTGAAATATAAATATCAACTTGCTCACCTGGAAAGGCTTTAGTTAGATATTAATTTATACAAAGAAGGAATAAAAAGGATAAAGTTCTGCATTTAACAGGGTAGCTGTTAGTTTGAAATTACAATCGAAATGTAAACGGAAAAATAGCATTTGCACTCGGTAATTAACATTCGCTGGCGTTCTTTGATTATTCAACGTTTGTTTGTGCAGTTGCATCTTGCACGGCATGCGCGCGCCTTTACGTGCACTTGACGTAATCGCCTACGCAAAAGCTTATTTCCATTATTCTCTCGCGCTCGCGGATGTTAGTTCTTTTATTATGTTTATGACAACTCGTTTCTTCTTCCTGCAGGCATATTCATTCAGTTGAATAATACTAACTACCTACGTTAAAGGTGGATAAGATACTTCTTTATACGTTGTTTTCGCTCTTGAATACTTACCTTTTTCCCGAGTAAAACTCATATTGTATTTTTATTTTTACGACGAACTTAAGTAGTTCACAATGATTAAATCAGCACTTCTCATTATCGTATTTTCCGCACTAAAAGACGTAACTTTTTCGCCTAGAAAAATAAACTTAACTTTTGTCTGCGTCTTATGGTGATGCACTCAATAAATCATCTTTAAATACTGAAAATTTCTTTAAAATATATTTTCCCAAAAATCGACATGAAATGGAACTGCGTCTTTTGATCCGGGAAATACAATATTTCAATAAGGGAATAAATATTGAACCAAATAGAACTTTTTTTACCTAGAATAATAAACTTAACTTTTGCGTGCGTCTTATGGTGCGATGCACTCAATAAATCTTCTCTAAATACTGAAAATTATTTAAAAATACATTTGTCTAAAAATCGTCTCGAAATTTAGATGCGACTTTTGATCCGGGAAATACTGTATTTCAGTAGGGGAATATTTATTGAGTAAAATAGAACTTTACCTAGCAAAATAAACTTAACTTTTTGTGTGCGTCTTATGGTGCGATGTACTCAATAAATCGTCTTTGAATGCTGAAAATTTCTTTAAAATACATTTTCCTAAAAATCGTCCTAAAAATTAAACTGCATCCTGTGATCCAGGAAATATGGTATTTCAATAAGGGAATAACTATTGAACAAAATAGAATTTGTATCCTGTTTTTCCAAGGATAACTTATCAGTATGACGCCAATATTCGACGGTTATGCAATTATAGCGCAATCAATACGCGTTTGTGATGATATTAAACATACACACAGAGAGACGCCATGAGCGAGAATTTGCAATTTATGCGCACGAGGATAGATTAGCAGAACATCGTTAGCCCGTAATTATGTTATTCCATGGAAAATTCATCAAAATGCTTTATGGCAAAATTATCCGGTGGCCGCATCGCGGTCAATAAATTGTTACGAGCGCTAATGAGCTGTACTGTATATAATGATTTACGCTAAAAATATGTAATAATAATTAATCACTAATTATTATGCCGAAAATCGACTAGTAATATTTAAACATAAATAATTAATTATAAATACCTGTATCTCCCGAAACTACAAAATATTTGCAAACATTTCCCCGGAAATATGAAAATCCAATGCGATTGCCATTTAGCGGGCTCAAAACACGCCGGTTGAAACGAATTCAAAGGCAAACGTCTTCCCTCTTCTTTACAAAACTTATACGCGAAACGCATGCCTGCCGCACACAAATGGAATTTGTATTTAATTTCCAAGCTTTATACCAAGTTTCATATGCGCGAGCGTTCTTCGTGCAAGAAGTTTCTCCTCGCGCGCGCTATTTATATGTAAGATTACTTTTGCGTTTTGCACTCGTGATTGCTTATTTACTTACAAAATAATCCTCGTATGCCCGTTCGCAATAGTCGCTATCATTTAAAGTTATGAGAAGTTGAGGAAACGAGCAAGAAACGCACGAGTTTCAGCTGGAGTTGAAGTTGGAGAGAGGAAAGAAAGAAAAGGCCGCGCTCACTACAAACTTTGATTGAGTTGGGAAAATGAGCGTAAATAAATTAAAAGACAAATAGTAACTACATTTAGAAACGGCGGTAATAAATTCCAAGTTCACATTGTTGAGCTGCAGAGCTAAGAATGTTTTAGTTTCGCGCACAACACACCGAGTGAAAGCGTGAGTGAAGAATGAGAAATACAAAGAAAATAAATCAGCCACATGCTGCTCGGCTTGTATTATGAATAGTTATTGTTCATTTTATCCTTGCTGAATGATGTATGAGCCATTTTATTACCTGCCCGGCAATGAGAATAATAATGGCGTCGCGCATTCGGAAGGTAAAAGCCATCAATACCACCCCACCGCACCTCCTATATAAGATTTCCAATTTTATAAGGAAAAATACGGTACATGTATAAAATTCTTATATCCTTCAGCGCCCCGCATGTGAGACTCAATGCGCTACTTTACAATATCTCATAATAATATTGCACCCGAAATCCGCATGCAATACGAAATAAACAATAACTGAATTTATGTTAGGAGTGACGCATACATATATGTATGTGATATTATGCCGTTTCCTTGCGAAAGTTGAGTATATTCTAATGGAATACATCAGGAAACAAAAACAAGGCTGCAAAATAAAACACGGAAATTGCGTAATGTTTCATGGTATTTTAAATATGTTATTTGCTCGCAGTTTGAAAACACATGCGACTCGCTCTCATTTGGCGAGAAATTTTAAACTCAAAAGCATTTTTATGTTCATTATAATCATACCTCAGGCATTGAAAGCACATAGCTGAAAAGCGATGCAATTCCATCACATTACGAATCAGGTTGTTATTATAACGTGTATTTTATTTACATTTAATTTTCCATATGAATTTATTTAACAAGAGGATGGAGAATCTGCCTCAAGCTTAAAAATGATAAAACTTCGAATTTTCACCTTTTAACCTAAAAAATCAGCTCTGGGCGTGGTTGTTGTGACTTCCTATAATTTTCTGTATCGAATGATATAAATTCTATGACCGCGAAATACAGTAAAACCATGAAAAATTAAGTTGCAAATTATTTGATCGTTTATAATTTAAAAATTTTCAAACTTTAATTACTTATATTTCTAATTATTACAAGACAATAAATAATACATATTCTTATTCTACATTCGACAACCTTTCCAAAGGTGTAAATCACATTTTATAACCTTTCTTAGTTTTAACGATATTGCATTTTAAACTTGACGCTTGTCATTACACCAACTTGCATCGCCAAAATTATCCAACATTAAGTCGAAATTGTTGCTAAACTACTGGTCACATTGAAATAATAAAAGTGATATCATTCTAAACTACAACTATTAATCTAATGATTGAAAATTTTCAAACAATTGTCCACATTGAACTTTATGATAATGTCCTACGTGGAACTGGATAAACATTGCCAACGGTCGAATAAATCATTCAGCAGGCAAATAGCCATCACACGAGCGACGTGTAATCATAGAAGTATGAGCGTTTCGCAAAGACAAAGCATGAAATTTCACATCAAAGCTAAACTAACAATTGAGCTAAATCTATAATTATTGCGATGGCTGCGCCGCGAGGCAACACTAGCCATTCAATTTAATTTGAATGCCCTGGAGAATGCACAACTGCGCAATGCACCTTTGCACCTCTCACAACGGGCGATGGCGTTCAAACAAACAACAACACTAGGTGCATTTGGATCATGCATCCACACACATTCGAAACCGTAATAATCGTTTCATCTAGGATTATGCACATGATTATCATCTTTGCCAATGTCTTCTATTGCAAATCGCATGACATGCTAATATTCGTTAATGTCTTAATACGTACTAGCAATTCAGGATTACTATTGTTTCGGTTGATTATATATTCAACATTTTCTGATAATAGAAATTAATTCTAGCACAGTTAAAATAGATTATTATATAAAATTATATACGTAAAAACAAAAATGTCTTCGCTTGAAGCACTAAAAAGTTTTCAATTCGTTTTTCTATCAATAAACGAGGATATTTTGAAGAATTATAATGAAGTAGTTATAAGGACAAAATCGGAAAAAGGAAAAACAAAAAGAAAATGTGCGCTGGATTTCGACGGTAATGAGGCATGACTAAATCGTTTCTCGCGTTCCTCATCGGCACTTATTTTCACTTCATTTTTTCCGACTTCCTTATAAAGCAGCGCGCGACTTATCCCATCAAATAGACGTATAGAAAAAATTGCAAAGGAAAAAAAAGGGATGAAAACCCTTGGATAAAGAATCCGGGATAATCAAGCAAGTCAAACGGATTTGTTTCCACATCAAAAATGAATAAATGAAGTATTCACCCCGCAAACCAAAAAAACTAGAAATCTCTTAATGGAAGTGAAATATTTTTCGTGTTATACGCGTGCTTTTACGTGCTTGAACTACGCACTACCCCACGAAATTTTAAACATTGAATACATTTTTACCCTCTATCTAATAAACCACATCCTTCGCTGCCCTTATTTCCGCCACATCCGGTCTTATTACCCCTGCTGTTTTCGGCGTTTTGCTTTCATTTTCCGGAGTTTTCAACCCTCCTCCTCTTCTGCTTCGCATTATGTGCTTCACGTGTTGCATAAGCCATAACGACGTTTCCCTGTCATGCATTAAACAATCCCCAATAGTGCACACGCCGAAATATAGATTTTCCAATTTAATATTTTTTCGCTAGTGCTTCCTCCGTCGAGAATATTCAGCTCTTTCCACTTCTTTTAAGACCACTCTTTCCGTTGCGTGTGTTTTATATCGCAGTGTGATAAAACTGCGAATTCGCAGCTATCGATGACTAAATGTAAAGTAAATCTGCTGACGTATTCGCGCGCGCACAACGCAAACTTTTGAATACCAAGTGTCGCACAGTAGTCGATACGTGTACGAAGCGCTTGCTCGCCGAGGTTTTATTTAACGTGTCCCTCGGGAATGCAAACATCAGAAACGAGGCGAACCCAAACACAAAATGGGAACGCGCATACGAGCATTGTGCAAGAACGAATATTCGACGCAGCCGCTTGGCCTAGCAATAGAATATTTGCCGTTCTAGAAACGGCGGCTACGAAGCAAATAACATAAAATAAATTGCCCATTTGAATTGGGAAGTCAACTAAAATACTCTGGAAAAATATACAGTGCACACAGTGGGATTTCACTGGATAAAATCAAATAATATTTTCAAAATTTTACCAAACGAGTTATTCTTCTACTGCATTTTATCGAAACGAAAATATGATTCAAATCGAAGTGGTAGTTTAACAACAAATTAACGTCAAACTAAAAGAGGTAATTCATAGATTATTCTATGACCAAAAACTTTAAACCATATTCAAAATTTCCTTTTCCAAGTAAAACGATTTCCGCATAAAACAGGAAGAACTCACGTAGAATAAAATGATTCCGGAACTATCATTTACCAGATTATTTATTGAATTTTAAAATTGAAATTTTGACGATTTTTGTCACCATTTTGAATTGAGATTTGTCGATTTCTTAAAGATTCCCTCCTCAATTCATTCATCTCGATAACTGACTGGTTTGATAATGTTATGATGCAATGATAATTATTGTTATAATACAAATAATTCAATAATTTATAGAATTGTTGATAATTGTCGATACTTCATATTTTGTTCAGCAAATAGATATTTTACTATGCAAGTACGAATGTCAATTTTAAGAAAACAGATTAGTAAATTTCGAATTGTTCCACTTTGCCTCTCAAATAGATCTTTTAGCCCATTGTGCTGCGTATCCCAGCAATAATGGAGCATTTGAAATGCAAAATAACCACGAAAACACTTGATATACCCCACGTGTTTGCTGACGACCACTAAAAAGTACCAAAAGAAACATGAGTTTCCAATGGTGCACGATAGCTGGAACAGCCCGTATACCCTGTATAATTTCAACGAAATATCTGACCACTGATAGTTGCTTAAATGATATACTCCACTTGTTTGCTGACGACCACAAAAAAAGTATAAACAGAAACAAAGCATTTAACAAAGTTATCAATGGTGCACGATAGCTGGGACACTCTGTATGTATTCCAATGAAATATCTCACCGCTGAAAATCAGCAGTGAAAATTACGATAAATATGATGGATTACAGCGAAAAGCCGCACGATGATAACTAATTGAAACGCCGCCACCTTTCGTGGAAATGAAAATGTGGTAAGTTAATTAAAAACTTAAAATTCAGCCAACGTGCGCGGGCACATCTCTCTCGGCCGGAATTCTTACCGAAACGACGACGTCTAAACAATGGCATAATTTAATTTTCAGCGTCGACGCCGACCTCGGTGCGTTTGACGTTTGCAGTGTAATAATATTGTGCGTGTGCTCTGATTTTCAAGTCGAACGCACCGCACCGCACAGCGTGAAAAAGCAGCAAGGTGGTAGTTAGAATGGATATGGCCTCTAGTTGTAGTGGTGGACGCATAACGGCGAATTTCATAAATTGCGCGTCGCCCGGCTGGCATCCGGCGCGCCTCCTCTCGAGCCGCAGAATTTACGATTTTCGTACGTGTTTCGCATCTTACAAGGACCTCCTCATCGTTTCGCGTTCGCGCGCGATCCTTGAATTCGGCCCGGCCGCGCGCAAAAAGGACGAACGCGGCGTCGCATAATGGTTTTATAAAGCGGCTCAGATGGCGCTGCAGCCCATATAAACCATGGTATTTTTAAACAATCATAAATAAATTGAACAACCTCTCAGCTCGCAGCTCAACAGCAGCCGTCGACAAAGCCAATGAGACACATGTGCGCGAAAATTGAATACGATGATGGCATCGCATGATGAAGACCTCATAAATTATTTGCGAGTGTTAAAGCACTTCAAACACGACCGTAAAACGCGTGCGAGTTAAAAATGTATGCAGGTGATATTTTCATAAATTATCATCATCACGATCAATAATTCAATCTGCGCCTCGGGCAGCAGAAGTCTCTTTCTTAACTTTTACTTTTCATCGCAATCACAATGGCACGACGACATATTTTCGTTGATAGAGGTTAACGTAACAATAAATCAACTTCTCGAACAGAAATAACGAAGAATAATGAATGGCCGAATGAATCAGAAAAAGTATCATTTATATTCAGGTTTGCTGAACCTAGAAATTCCAATTAACTTTCTTTTGAATATCGAAATAACCTTATTTCTTGCCCGTTAAGGGTTGGGCCTCCCATCCCCCACCCATCAATAATAGCAAAATGATAAAATCTAGTAAATCAAACCAAGTAAGTCATCAATATAACTGTCATGATTTACTCTGATGATAATAATTACAATAGAGACAGACAGCAAAAAAAGAGTAAAACTTTTACTAAGAAACGTGATCATTCTCAGCAAAGACCTTGTATATTAATAGATGCGATATCAATTCGAAAAAATCGTGGAAATACCTTCCATGAAAAGAATACACCCCTAATGCGAGACATACTACATATACTCAGGTTGGCCGAAGGGGCGATTCGATTTCGCTGAATCACATCGCATTCGAGGCAAGGATGATCGCCATCTTGCAGGTCTTTATCCTTTTATTCGGGATCTGCTCGTATTTTACCCCATGTTTCACACTTGAGAAATTCCAACATATTACATCTCTCTAGCACTTTTCTTTTACTTTATTTCCCGTTTTCCGGAATTATTAAAAATGATATTTAAACTTCATCCTTATTCGTAGAAAACATGCAAATAGTAGTGCATGATATTAAAGTGTTGCTAGTTGCCGTATAAACTCGACAATTCGTGCGCATGTAGAACCGGAAGTGTTCACGTCGTACAACGCGGCGGTGAAATGAGCCAACGGAAAATTGTCAGCGTACAAGATTGATGTCGCATCGATGTTGCGTCTCAGAAAGGTGTCACAGCGATAAGCTGTGAATGATTTAAATGCGCGTGCACTGAGCTTGCAATTTTACAACCGCCCCCCACACCCCTACCAACCCTTCTTTCAACCGCAAATATAGGTTAGGTTGAATTTAACCCCACAAACATTCGAGTAATTTGCACAAACTTTGCAATCCGTATCATAAATATTCATAGCTTTTCGCTTCGTATATGATGAATTCATTAGCAATACAAAGCGCATTTACGATATAAAAAAAATGAATTTCGTTCATGAAATTCAATTAAACTGCAGCTTTTTCCACACAAACACACACACAAAAACTGAACAACAATGGAACAATATAAAACGTGTTCAGCACTCACTCAAACTGCAAAAATTATTGTTTCCAGCGTCAGCAATTTATTATTTGCTAAATTAATTTTTCAAACAGGAATTCATTACGTATTCCATGCATATACATATTTTTTTTTTCATTATACTTTCATTTTTCATAAGGCTCATGAACTCACTGCACCCCCAAAATTCAATCTGTGGCGAAAAGAGGTTAACGTTCACAAACGAATTGCGTACGTGTTGCGAAACAAACGCAGGACACACCCCGTGCGGCCGGGCTTTGCGGGGTGGTTCAGCTGTTAATTGAATTTCGCCGACAAACGTACAACTCGATTTTGTTGATTTGCTTTCGACAGCACACAGCGGCGCGCACTCGCTGCTGCCGCTCGTGGAAAATGGGAAAATCTCGCCATCGCAAATTAGTGAACCAACTACCTTCGCGCCGTCGTGCACAAATTGCGTTCGATTTGTTCAAAGCAATCGCGATACAATTTTACACGCCATGAAAAAAACCCTAATGAATAATTTTAAAAAAGCCTCAATTTGTTGGCGGATAAATTAATTACCATTTTACC
Source organism: Anaulacaspis nigra (assembly GCA_030264675.1). Classification (NCBI taxonomy): domain Eukaryota; kingdom Metazoa; phylum Arthropoda; class Insecta; order Coleoptera; family Staphylinidae; genus Anaulacaspis; species Anaulacaspis nigra. The sequence goes on along the minus strand of JARJDV010011524.1, from coordinate 26,906 downwards.
CTTCTCAAACGCGGGTCATACTAGATTAAACAGGATATCTGATGTCACCCGAATATGGGTGACATGGCCATGTAGCAACCAAAGATTTGTTCAAAGCAATCGCGCTTCAATTTTATACCAAGCAAACACCACAAACACTCCCATAAAATAATTTTAAAACTTCCTCAATTAATAGGTGATAGGTACTAGCCTACACATAATATTTGTTGTCACCCGAATATGGGTGACATGACTATGTAGCAACCAACGATTTATTCAGAGCAATCGCGATACAATTTGACACTAAGCAAACCCCACAAAGAAACCCTAATGAATAATTTAAAGAACCCTCAATTTACTGAAGGTAAATTAATTACCATTTTAACCTTCTCGAGAGCTGATGACACTAGCCTGAACAGAATATCCGATGTCACCCGAATACGGGTGACATGGCTGTGTAGCAACCAACGATTTTTTCAAAGCAACCACAGTCCAATTTTTCAGCAAGCAAATCCAAAAAAACCCTACTGAATAATTTAAAAACTCCCTCAATTTATTGGAAATGAATTAATTACCATTTATCCTTCTATAAAGTGGGTGACACTAGCCTGAGCAGAATATTTGATGTCACCCGAATATAGGGGACATAGCAATGAAGCAAAGAAAATGCTTTGATGTCAGTTACTTTCAATTTTACGCACACCTTAAACACAATTGTGCACGGAAGTGTAGAATAATATATTTCGCGAACAGAATTGTTACGAAAATTCGGTAAAATTAAACCCACGTAAAAAAGCCTAATCCTCAATTTATTGGAGGTAAATTAATTACAATTTTATCCTTCTCTGCCGCCGGCTCAAAGAGAATATTTGATGTCACCCGATTACGGGTGACATGGCTATGAAGTAAAGGAAATGCTTTGATGTCGGTTGCTTCCAATTTTACGCACAGCGTATTAAACACAATTGTTCGTGGAAATGTAGAATAACATATTTCGCGAAACGAATTGTTACTAAAATGAAATGAAGACGACGAGGGACGAATCAAAGCGACATTACCATTTTCGTATTTAAAATAATTGTTATGCCTTTGTTGGAAATGTCAGGCGAGTCTGAAACGGGCCGAAGTGAAGCAAACCGACGTTTAGAGCGCGTACGGCAGATCGCAAACGAAATTAAAAACGACATCAACCGAATTGAATACGCGCACTCGTCGCACGCGTATACTGCAAGCAAAGGAGTAATTCAAAATGAAATGAAAACACATGGAATAATAATGCGAGCAGCAAATGGAACAAGGATATCTAAAATTACGATCGCATACTGTGTTCTCGGTGTGTATAAAATGAATTATGCGCAAAATACAAGTTACGCATACCAGACAGGCGCTGGCTTGATAGTAGAAAATATAGATAGCGATGACGACGAAATGAAATGAATCGCGCATTCTTCTTGTGTTCTATTGTGTTATCTTATCGATGGTAATATAATGCTCGCAGTTTTTAATTTAGAATGTCTCGAGCAGCACGACGCGAACGTTTATCAAGTACGTCTAACAAAAAATGTACGTAGATGCAAATCAATAAATTAATTTCAACGTACAATGGATTCTAATCGGAAGGTCTACTTCATTATAACGAGATATTATTTAAATTTTAATATTCTAATATTGCGGTCGAATATAAAGACTCTATAATTAACTATAACAAGGATAATTTTAAGGACTTATAAACACGTTATGGTTGGGTGACGCTATACAAGGTATCTCAGTTATTGTGCGCCTCTGAAAACGATAAAATATCGGACTGGTCGGATATGAAACCCCCGAACTAGAGTATAGCAAGGATAATTTTACGGACGTCGGATATTAACACGTCGACTAGCAAGCCATTTTGTAAGAAAATTCCCATCAGGCCATAGTTGGGTGACATTATACGAGGTGTCTCAGTTATTGCGTGGCTTGGTCGAATATCAAGACTCTAAAATCGACTATAGTAAGGGTAACTTTAAGGACTTATTAACACTTAGACTGATCAGTCATTTTGTAAGAAAATTGCCATCAGGAAATGGTGTCCCAGCTATTGTGCGCCTAAAAAATAACTTAAAAATAAAAAACTTAAAAATACCCATAAAAGTCATTTCCAATACTCTGTAACTAGATATAAATATGCATGGTGCGCTCTCTGGCTACTCAAATAGTATAGGTACCATGCTTGTCATTGTTAAGTTTCCTATGGTGCACCATATCTGGGACACCCGGAATAGCAACCACTGAGACAAAATCTTTTGTGTCATCCGAATTCGGATGACATGGCAGTCAACGTATGAAAAACAATCCCAGATATAATTTTTGTAAGGAAATCTTATTCTTCATTCAAAGAAACTACATCCTCTCTAATTTTCTCTAACTAGTTAAATAGATCAATAGGGCCCTGTAGTTTAAAGTGGCTTAAACGCAAGTGACTGTTGACTAGTTGGTATTTGAAACTCGAATGGAAATTTTAGGAAGCAGATCCAGGTTTTAGCCTGACGTACTAGACGTTATACATATTCGTTACGAAAGCCGAGAGTATTTGCATACCGGTTACAAGGGTTCCGCACTGTTGGCGGCGGCGAGCAGACTTTACTTAGGAGTGCATCGCTTCCGCCGAGAGCGCATTTAGCGTCGCCACCAGCCCGCCGCCAACTCGCACATTCGTTGCTAATCATACATGCTCGACGCCAAGGTGCATAAATACCTCTGGGCGAATAATATTGCTGATTGCGTTTTGTGCGGCTTGCGTTACCTATATTTCGAGTGGTGCTCTAACAAGCGTAATTCTACACCGCGTTCACCTTGCATTTCAATTGCTAATTTTCCCATGTAGGTATGCATTTCCTAATTTCACGCCATTGCAAATATGTAAGTTTTATACCTAATTTACCATAAAACGTTGCAAACAATTCAACATCTTATTCCCATGATGACGCAAAGGAAGTGAGGTTGAAACCACATCGGTTACGGGATTCCCTACCCGTAAATTATTCCCAAACATAATTTTGAACCAGTGATTCCCAATGGTGGTCAATAATTGCAAGATGGTGTGGTAAGCCAAATAAGCTTTGGAACCACTGTTTAGCGCCATTAGAAATGACCTGTATATCTAATTAACTTATAGAAAAAAAAATCGAAAAACCGTCAACTAATGTCTTATTCCCAGGAGAAAGTGAGGTTAAAACCACATTACTTAAAGGATTCACTTTCTATAAATTATTCCTAAACATAATTTTACACTACTCATCTCCAAAGTGACCGTTGCAATATTCCAGAGAGGCAGTGATGACCTAAAGCACACTTGGGGGCGGCAGACTAATATAAAGGGGGCGCTGAAAAATATTGTTTCCTGAAACTATTGCTTAACCCTATCAGAAAAACAGTATGTTTAATTCACTTACAAAAAAACAGAAAAAAAACTCAACCCATGTCTTATTCCCAGGATAAAGGAAGTGAGGTTAAAACCACATCAGTTAAAGGATTCATTCACTTCCTGTAAATCTCTAAACATAATTTTCAACTAGTAATTCCCAAAGTGAACGCGGTAGTAGTCCAGAGAGGCGGTCATTGCCTAAGCTACATTTCGGGGAGGCGAAATAATATAAAGGGGGTGCCGAATTATATTTATTCTCAAAAATGGCGCAGTAGACCAAATAAGAATAATAACCACTATTTTACCCTATTAGTAATGTGGTATATTTAATTCACTTATTAAAATTTTTTAAAAAACCCTCAATGTCTCATTCCCAGGATACAGGAACTAAGGTTAAAACCACATCCGTTAAGGGATTCACTTCCTGTAAATTATTCGTAGATATTCAACATTTAAGCAAAGTGTCTGCTCGTATATAATTCATAGTTTATGCATGTACGCTCGTTACATAACCCGACCAAATAAAGCACGCAAGTTCGTAGAGATAGAACTAAAACAACCCCTCTTTGCGCACACGTAACTCATACTGTCGAACAATTCCACGAGCATGGAGGCAAATTGTTTGAGAGTGCAGTTATCGTTTTACTTGCCGCGCATTTTGCATTAGATTAGCAGCACTCACTGCTTCCTTGCTTGCTTGCTTGCTCACCATGTCCGCACGAAGAACACACAATGCTCGAACACAATTAGAGTACACTAGCCGTTTGTTAGCACGTTCGGCATCAGTTCTCCCTTCTCGCTGTTGGTTTGATGCACAGGTAGGAAAAGTAGTTCAGTGGATGAAAATCCATGCGTGGTAGTAGTTGCTTGGTGCATCGTCAACGTGAATGTGCGCTAAACAAAGTTTTATGCTCGATAGACACGCGATGCGCTTAAACAAACTTTCGTCCTGCTATCACAGCCCTCGGCTGGTATTGGAATACATCATGCTTCATTTGCACCCTGTTATTTGTTTTGCTCTGGCGATAAAATGACACCGGTAATAAATACATGCCCACATGTTAGACATGGCGTAGATTTTTGTTTCGAGTCATAACTATAATTAGACGACAAACGTTACGACGTAATTCTCGTTGCTGATACGCGTGAAACATGTGTAAATATTTTAATGCGTATTGATTTGCTTAAAAAGTTTTTTTATAACCTAGATTCGTTTTGGTATTTTTACTTTCGCGTCTTGCTTGAAAACACAGCCATTAAATTAGCATTCGCCGCCGCCGTTACAGTATCGTGCATTTGTGCATTATATGCATAAGCCTAGGCTGCTATACACGCGGAGAGAACGAGACAGCCCTGTTAAGCTGATTATAATCGTGGCCTGAACGGCTGTGCAATCATTTACGAAATTACTTTATCGATTTTTGCGCTTTCCACACTTGCATATTCATTCCGCCGCATGTCCCCTGTTTGCTATTTAGTAGCGAGAGCCCAGCGGTGAATTATTCACTAAACAAGTTGTGGGCACATTACGAATTCACCTTCAACAAAAGAAAACTTTGGTGTTCATTATGTTTTTCTGGATTTAATTTCCAAGCGTTTTATTATGGCCACATTGCTCGAATAAAATATGAAATAGTTTACATAATTAGTACTTTTGCTGAAAGTTCTTGATGGTTAACCTAAAAAATCTAACCTCAATTTTTATCAATCACATTAACACTTTTTCTTTTATTTGTCAAAGACAAATCAAGAACGTCATTTTTAGAACGGCAAAATTTTATATGTGTGGAGCTTGAGTTGAACAATATTAGATTTTCGACTATAAATCAAATATATAAACATTTAAACTTGTAAAAATGTGATACTTTTACAGGTAGAATTAAGAAGATTAGATCGCTCGAGCTTAGGAGGAAAAATATTAGGTTGTAAAATATTAAAGAGTCAGAGACTGAAATCAAGAATATCTATTTAAAATAGTTAAAATATGATTTTTTAGGTTAAAATGAAGAATATTGCATTTCATGAGGTTAGGATAAAGAATATTACATTGTCTTCACTTAAAATATGTAAAAGTTGATACTGTTTGAGGTTATGTCAAAAAATATTAGATTTTATGAGATTAGCATGAAGAATATTTCATTGTTTTCGACCATAAATCAAGAATATTGATATTGATTTAAGAAGTAGAATTAAGAATATTAGATTCATTTAGCTTAAGATGAAGAATATTATTTTGCTTCAGATTAAGTTGAAAAATATTCGGGTCACGGACAGAATGTCAAACATATCCATTTAATATTGGATTTCTTGAGATTAAGACGAAGAACATTACATTGTCTTCGACAACAAATTAAGAAAATCATCTCCTGAAGTAAGTAAAAGATGATACTTTTGAGGTTACTTTCAATAATATTAGATTTTTAGATAATAATATAAAAAGAATTTCAAGGCATTTTCCTAATAGATTTATCACTTCAATTTATTAGAGTAACTTTTCTATTATCAGAAATTCGCAGCGAATTCTTCGCAATTTTTCCTCTATATCGTGTTAAAGCAACTCCATTCAAAATACTTGCGAAAAGTTTGCAAATCAATTCATCAATTGATTTCCCCATTAGATACGCAGTGAATTTTAAAAATACATGACTTTATGTTATTCCGCTCTTCATTTCCTCAACTAGACTAACTTTGAGCGGAAAACTTTTGTATGACTTGCAGCAAAACAAGTTTTAAAATACGTAGCACGTACTGTAATGGTTGCACTCGTTTCCAATTTAAACTTCACTAACAATTCACACGTTTTTACACTTTGTCAAAAAATTTTCCAACGCAATTTTCAACATCTTCAGTCTTATTCAAAACTTCATTTCCCAGTTATCTACTTCAAATCGATATTAGAATAAGCATTACAAATTTAAGATAAACCGTAATACACTTGCCCCATATATACAAAAAATATTCCTTTAATTTTATTAATACTATTAGTAAGTATATAACATTCAGGGTTAAGTCGATAAATAGCCAATTAAATAAGGATAACTCATCTAAGAAGTTGCCTGCCGACATTTCTATCAAGGACGAACAACGAAGGTCCTTCGTCCTCGTCGTCGTAGTCGTCGTTTCATATTAATCTCTTTCACCTAATCGCATTACTTCATTTATATGTATAATCAATTTATTGCGTAATTTAGTTATAAGTCGTAGGTGATAAAGGTGCTGGGCAAAATGCGCAAAGGACTCAGAATTATGATAGGTATAGGGATGTTAAGTCGCCTAATTCGCGATAATTAATTATCAGCGCATAATTATTAATGCCAAACGTTAATTGAATTAATGCAGCTTAAGCGTACCCACTAGTGGAATACTAAATAACTTTAAGCGGAATATCACATCACGAGTTTCATCAGTTATGAATAAAATTATAAAACTTGCAACAATTCCGCCTTCTTCTTCGGCCATTTCTCGCGAGTTTCCGCGTATTTTCTCTTGCATTTCCCCATTGTGCGGCGGCTAGAATAAGTTTCCCCCCGGAGGAGCGAAGAATTAAGCCGGCTTGCGGTATTAGGTATTAAGTTTTCTTGTTTGACAGGCTTTGCGCATTGATGCTTCGATGTTCATTTGTTGCTCTAAAGCGGTTGTGCAAATTCCCATTTCATGTAATCGTACCAAAAACTATTCCATCAAAAACGCCTACGAAATTAATCATCCCATTGAGGAATTACTCGAAATAGGTTTAAACACATCCCCCAAACAACGGATTAAATACCAACTAAAGCCATAAATAACTCATAGCAACAAATAGAAAAAAATCATCCCTTTATGCGAACGAATACAATGCCATATAAAGTCGATGCGCAAAAGAATGTCGAGGGTATAAACGTAGTCCCGACAACAAAGTGAGGTTAATGTAGCACGAGGATAAAACATCCTTTGCGCAAAAGGACGAGACGAGCCCGAGACTAGTCCGTACATATTTTACATATTTCCAGTGCGAGTACGCAGTTAGTTGGCAAACGAGTTGGCCAACTTTGCGCGCGCACTCTGGATCACTTGCTTTCGCGACCTTCGCCAAAACTTTTTCCCACCGCATCCACACCTAACTTAACTTATCATATCCATGCTCCAACTTTCGGCACGTGCACCGCGCAACTGCACGTACGTACGTAGGTAAGCGTGATTCCCGTGAGTGTAATGCCCGCCGCCCAAAAGGACGAACATATATATACCTATTATTACGCATAAGCAACTTTTCGAGTTATTTTCCAATTTTAACTTAATCTCTGATCTGATAGAAAAAAGAACAAGCAATTTCGTCATTTGAATATGAATTCAGATTAATTTGATTGCGATAAAATAATGGGCAAATGGGTATGCGATTTCATTAAGTAGCGCGAGGAAAAACTCCTTAATGCGATAACTTTCCGAACGCTGATAGAAATGTCATCGACGGCGAAATCAATGAAGGACTGACTGACTCGGCGCAGAGTGAAAAAGTTGTTGAACAAATGAGGAAAAATAAAACTCGCGTTGGAGAAAAACGTGCAAACAACTTGGCAAAAACTAATTGAAAGAAAGTAAGGAACAATTTCACTTCGTCCTGATTCATTGCAACATTATTGACCGTCCACGCTTACCTGGTGGAGCACATTCAATAAATACGTAGCACATAAAACACTAGATTTTCGGAAAATCCGCAATTGCTTACAAAAGCCTGAGCGTATGATGAAAATTTAAATTGGGATTTATTTACAAAAATTCAGGAAATTTAAATCCGTTGAAACATCCTAAAAAGTCGTCTTATTGCCATTGTTCCCAAAGGTCCTTATTCTGAATTTGGAAACCTAACCCAAATAAAGCTCGCCCTTCGAAGAATGTCCCTCTCACAGAGTGAGGCATGTACCAACAGACGATAGAAAAGTAGCCGTATGAAATATGTAAAATTTCGTTAAAAATATTCAAAATTTCATCTTCAAACTGTTATAACTTTTGATTAATCGAGCTTGGCGAGATCAGACATAGCAGCCATGATTCTTCGTTAAATTATCTATCGTCCAGTGGTAATATCTCATTGACACAAGCTAACACACAATACCAAAAATCAATTTGAAAATTTTTCCTCCACCCAAAATCGGAAATTTTCCAAATATAAATTTCTCTTCGAAAATATAATATTTAAGAAATATTATTCATATCATTACAAAGTTTATTGCACTTTCTATAAATGTAAACAGTTTCATTAAAGAAGAATCAAAAACATCGAAAATGAATTTTAAAGATGACGTTTACGCAATCACTTAATCGCTTCTTATAATTATTAAACTTTGATGCTAATTTGTTGCTAAACTATCTGTCTGATTTGAATAATATTTTCAAATTCAGAAATCTCATTTATTCCTTTATCCACATGTAAAACTTTTTGTTAAAAATATTTTTTAATTAAACTACAATTTCTCATTTTCGACCAACGTGCCTCGCTAAAATTAATTAACAGCACAGCCAATTATTAAATTGCAATAATTAATCAACATTCATTATATCCACAACTGAAAATGTTTTTATTATTTCTCACTGACGTTTTGTTGATTAAACAATAATAAACAACTAAATTATTTTTCACCTGCAATGCAGTTTATTAAAACGTGCAGACGAAATGCAGTCGTGCTCGTTATTAATTGATCAACTTTGAAATTTTCCGTGCATTGTTTTTGCACTTTTAATTAAATTCCATTAAAATCCTCATTAGTAATGAATGCATTGAAATGACGTGCATTTTAATTAAATAATTAAATATTTTCCCAATTGCATCAAGTTTAAATTATAATTTTCACATTTTCATTTAAAATATACTTACAATCTATGCATTAAATACGAAGTTTCGCTTACCTGGAACAGACGAAAAAAAAACAAATTAACAAAATCCTTTACAGAAGAAAGTCCACAAGAAATACACTGAAATTTATTCAATCAATTATAAAATTTAATTAATTTACTTTCCGCACAATCTAATATGAAAATCAATATTATATTTTAATTATCCTACCCGTACAAGCACTCAGTTTAATTAATTAATTAATAGGCAACAAGAAATGCAAACAATTGCAACAAATTCGCCATATAATTTTGATTAAATTAATGAGATTCCTGCAACTTGCATTGCTCGCCTATCAGCAATGCGAGAGAAACTTATTAAGTGTATTGCCAAACATTTCCAATTTGCAAATTGCAAACTTGCTCGAAATCCTAAAAGGAATAAGGCGAAATCATTACCGAAGAAATTTATCATCCCGAAATATTAGCGTACGACGACCGAACGATAATAATGGTAATAAACTTCGATGAAATTAAGAACAAAAAAGCAATTTTCTATGCACGATTAGGGCATAGAATCGCATAATATATCATTGAGAAAATTTGTCGCAAGTGAAACGCACTGTGGGTATTGTGTTTTATTTCGTTGCCGAAATTCGTGCACGTAATGTACGCTGTCTCCGGCAGGGAAAAAAGGAAAGAAAAAGAAAATTACATTAGCTATTCTTTTGTTTCGCGTGCCATTGCGACGTTCATTCGCTTGTTTCCGTCACTCCTGCTCAGTATTTCTAATTTATTACTTTTTCCTTCTAGGTCTTTCCATACGTTTCGCATTTTATAGTTTACAACTGTTTAACTCGTTGACTACCATGTCACCCACGTTTGGGTGACACCAGATACATTTTTGTTAAGCCCGTGTTACCCACCCTTGATACTTTTAAGCACTTTTATTTCATTTATTGCTAGTTTTGTGTAAAAAATGATTGTGAAATTTGTTGTTAGAAAAAGTTGAATTATTTCCGAAAGTTATAATTCGTTTAACACGAAATTTTGACTAAAATAATCTGTGTTAAATGTAAAACTCATACAGTATCAAAAAATTAATCATTTATAAAATAAATACTATCTAAAATGCAATTAAAGTTAAGTTATCAATAAAGCGAAATTTATTAAATAGCAATACTTCAACTTTAATGTTAAATGACCGCTAAACTAATAATAATACCGCAATTTCGCTTTCACAGTGTTACGCAATAACTAATTCATAATTAGCTTGTTGAAGAAAATTTGATAATCTAAATTTTCAAAAAAATCAGACCACAATCCTCTGTCTACTGCCACCCACACATGACGTAATGGTAATTCTCTTACAAAAATTTTTTAAATCAAAATTTTCAAAAAGTTCGGACAAAATAAAATAAACCACAATTCCCTGTCTACTGTCACCCACCCATGCCGTGATGGTGATTTTCTTACACATTTTTTTTTGAAAATCCGAATTTCTAAACAGATCGAAGCGCAAAATAAAATATACCACTATGCACTGTAGTGGTGGATTAGTAGTATAAAATATACCACTAATCCACCTCTGGTTTGATGATGAATTTTCAAGGAAGTCAGAGGGCAAAATAAAAAAAACCACCATACGCTATCTACCGTCACCCACCTCTAACCCAACGGTGATTTTCTTACAAAATAACTTAGTAATCAACGTATTAAAGTTCTTAGAAAAATGTAGAATGATATAATAATTAATAACGTAGCGCAGTAATTAAAAACAAATGAGTGCACGTGCGCATCGGGCGTGATGATGAACTAGCCGGATTATCCTAATGGAAATGCCATCCGGATTCGAGTCATAAGCTGGCAGAGCGTGCACAGCGACCGGAGTAAAACATCAAAAATTCATATTTGCGGAGCGGAAGGACTTAGCGTTCGCGCCGCGTTGCATATAAACGCCTGTTTGTTGCGCTGCGATAGATGCCCGAGGAATATTCATAAAGTGCATGCATATTTAACGCATGTATGTGCACACCTTTGCAAATGCACAAAAACTTTCAACACAAATGCTGCTGCAAACTCATTTAACTACCTGCCACTAGCAAAACTTTACGTTCTATTTTCTATCCGTTGTTTCGTCAGTTCTGTCAGATAAAACATGAAAATTTATATTTTACAATCGTTGAGGTTCTACCAACGCTTAGCGAATAAAAAAATACGACAACGTTATCTAACAATAATTTATATTATTTAAAATTTCTATCAATTAATTCCTCCTTTTATTGCATTTTCAGCAAATCCAGCAAATATGATGAGCATAAAATGGCTTAAGGGCTTTTAAGTTTAAGTTTTAAGTTTAAGGATCATAAACATTTTAAAGCACAACCATAATTTAATGAAATTTATTCTAGACTGGTGCATGCAGTCGTTGCTCAGTTCAAATACGAAGTTTAGAATATAACAACAAATTCTTGCACTTCTCGGAAAGCCACTCACTCGTTCGGCTTCGATAAATCTGATTAAATTCTCAGCGTATTCTTCGCTGCCAATCCACTTTAGTCCTTTTGCGCGAAGTGCACGCAGTGAATAATTCCGGAAAGCTCTCGCAGTTGCTTTGAGACGCGCATGCATCATGTATTATTGTTTACACGTGTATGCGAGAGCCACTCGTCCGCCCGTCAATACGCTATCAACCCTATCTCAATCTTCAGCCACGAGCTGAAATAACGCCATATAATGCAACCACCGCATATCAGTCGTCAAATTTTAAGCATGCTTTGCATAATATGTATGAATATTTAGCGTATAAAAATTTTATTCACTTCCATTACGTTTTTATGTATTTCATGCACGGAAATTCGAGGAAAAAACAACTTTCAGTAAAAAAGCAACCGGAAAACCGAGAATAATCTTTTAACTGTAAATTTTCGCTATAGAAAAAATACATAACCAACTGGGGAAAGTGCATTAATGCGCTGTAATTAATAGAATATGATAAAAATTGGAATACTTAAAATACAGGATGTCCCATTCATCATGCACAATTGCAAACAGACACTAAAACAGTAATTAAAGTTGAAACCTACATCTCTTTAGTGGCTCTAATAGGTCTTTCCAATTGTGTTTGATGCATGGGACACCCAGTGTATAAATCTATTTACATTATGATAGAAATTGAAATATTGGACATACAGGGCGTCCTATTCATCCTGCACCATTGCAAACTTGAACTAAAAAAAGTCATTAAAGTCGAAACATATATCTTTTAGTGTCTCTAATAACTCTTTTTGTTTAAAGTAGTGCATGATGCGTGGGACACCCAGTATATAAATCTACTTAAAGTTGATATCTCATCAATAAATTATGAAAAAATTTGCTCTGGGAAACTAAAGCATGAATATATATAAACTACTTAAACTAATTGGTACTTTTCTCAATGCACATTTCACTCAAAGAAATATTTTCAACCCTCTAAATCGAAATCGATCGTTTCGTAATCATTTATTTTGCATTCGAATAAAAATAAATCGTGTGCTCACGCCATTGATTTCCTCCTCGCCTGGGATAACAATTGCCATTTAACGCGAGAAGAACAATGAAGAAATGCAATTAAATGCAGTCGACGTTATCTCTAAATTTGTATTCCTGTAGCTGAATCAATTAAACGCGAGCGTAATACGTAATGCTCTTCATACAAATTAAATTTTCACGCTCCGCAAAATTGCGACTATCGATTTCGCCTCGTAGCGCTGGCTACGACCGGCGCGCATCGTACTCATTTATAAATCCACTCGGAGCTTTTATTCCTAATGCGTTTCTTTGGTTAGTTTACTCCAACGAGATAACCAACCCCTTCCATTCTACTCCTCGGCGCGCGAATGTCACTGGAAAATATCAATCACGCGACGAACAATTTTATTAAATTCCCCATTCCTAGGCATCGATTGCCACTCTCGAGATGATCTAAGCGACACAGCAGCAGCAACAGCGTCTTGCAGCGTGTCATTAGATCATAAGCGCATGCAAGTCATGTTTCGATTGGATTTTCTGCTCTATTTGCGCGTCGTGTGCCGCCTCCCAGGCCTGCATAATAAAATAATAGTTATGCTCGTAAATCGGCGTCGGCGTCGGCGTCGTTTCGTATATCTTGTTATCTCTCCGTAGCGTTCCGACGCCCCGTATAAAACCGTCTTCAGGCGGCCAACTCGTCTCGGCAAATTCCACATTCTCCAAGGAACTCCACGCCATGACGCATCGAGCGTGCTGCACTTTGTCGATAAGTAATTAGTCGCAAACGACGATAGTGATAAAACTAATCAAGCGACGATTAAAATGTCAATTTGCATGTGAACAACGCTCGCTTTTCGTCTCGGAGAATCTATTTACTTCGTCGTCGTTGCCGTCGTCGTCGTCAAACTCGCTCTCTTCGGGCAGTCAACGCCGAAGCGCGTTTGAAGAATGAGAGAGTAGTCGATCAATAATAAGGCAAACACGTTCCATGTTCCGCAATATGATGAAAGTGACGCCAAAGTGACGCGATCGTTTCTTCCGCTTTTACGGCCGCCGATCAAAAGTAAATCCATAAATGCGAGCAGCCGCCGCCTCCGACGGAATTGCAAATTCGTGCGCTGCGCACCTCGTTTGCCCTTCAAACACAAACGATAGACTTATAATCAAACAAACACCCCACACTTTTTATCGCTAATAACAAATGACAAATACTTATAAAAAAAACTTATTTTGGGTAACTACCCCCAAAAATTCTACAGCGGTTTGCGAAAATGGACGAAAACATCACGAACTATTGAGTAATTCGACTTACTATACAACTTAACGAAACATCTGGGGTGAACGAGGGAGTCTCCTTGACTTAAGTCAGATGGAGTACCCTCCTTTCAAGTCCCATGTCCCAAAATTATTTTAATGATAAATCCTCTAAATCCTTCAGCCTTCTTCTTCTTCCAAGCTTCCAAGGGATCCCACCATGAAATTTAAGGGGTAAGCACCCAATATGTGATTCAATCCTCCCTTAGAATCAATATATTCGAATTTTAAACTTACACATGCCCTCACTGTAGCCTGACAACGCCTTACAAAGTGTCACCCAAATATGGGTGACACCTCAAAAATAGCAAAATCAATACGAGACAACCGATTTTAGATTCGTGTGCCTTGAAAATTAATTACAATTAGCGTCAATGATCTTTGCCAAGACTTTGAGAGAAATCTCCCATTATACGCAATGGATACAAATGCTTCGTGAATACAAAATCGTGAACGTAAAAGTAAAATAAAATTGTAATAAATGATCTCCGCGTCGAATGACTTCCGGGCGATTACCTTCGTCCCTAGTGCACGCGCCTTTAGCTTTCGCATGCGATATGGAAGTTTTAAATTGACGCAGCGATACGTTCGAAAGGTGCTTGAAAGCACGCTCAAAACATTTCGAAAATCGTTAAATCGTTCGAGCGCATTTCTCAAGCCCCCCCACCTCACACACTAATGACGAGAAAACGAACAAACGTCCTTCCTCGCATTTCAATACCTGGCGTATAAGCTACACGATACATAAATAAAAGCAACAAATTGGAAAGTTGAAATTAAACGCGCACATAACCTAACCTACCCCGCCCCCTGCCCATCAACCGTCGCAGAACAACTTGATTAAAAATGCAAAGCAAAGTTGGACGTTATATATTCGAAATTACGATCGTTTGAGATTATTGAATAAATTATCGTTTGTGTAATGTACAAAAGTTAAATTGACACGTAAAAAACTTTTAATTTATTCAATACCCATCCGGATCACGATCGCTTTCCCTTATTCGATCAAACTCGTCTTAATTGCAAGAGGAAAATTTACATATTTAAACTTTAGCTTCATTTATCACATAAGCCAAAGCAAAAAGAAATTAATTGACTTTTCAATAGCATGTTTCATTATGCTTATCTGATAAAAATTTTCCCCTCCGTCCGTCCAATTTCGGGTAAAATAAATCGTGTGGAAAATGATACAAAACGTCCACGGTGGCGCCCTCGCAAACGACACATTCAACTGACATTGTTTCAACCACCAGCACCAAAATCCACAACAAAAAGTCTTGAGGCTAGTGCAAATAATTAATGATGGCTGCACGAGTGAAAACTCAAACAGATTTCAATTTCATGAACTATTGTTGCACAAGGGAAATAAATTACATTGCGTGAATGTGGAAATCTAGACGAGTCGAAGAAAGTTTCTTCTTGCACGTCTGCAGTGTCGCATCTGCCTACAAAGCGTCATTACTCTTTTCCACAAGACCGCGTAATTAATGGCTGTACGCGGCAAAACGAAGGATTTATTTAAAATTGCAAGGATGCATTCGCAATACTTTTATTCGCAGATCGCAAGGCTAAAAACCTCAAGGGGTGTCAGACCGAAAACAGTGGGATTTTTGTTATCTTTTTAATAAAATTTAATGATATTCCGCATTTCAATACTTAAACTTCTCATTTCTTTATTTCTCTTCTTCCAGCATTTTACATCACCCGACCACCGTTAAGCAGTCGTAAATGAGGATGCGCGGGTGAGTTTAAATTTCATATTTTATTCAAGCGAGACCATTATTTAACGTCACGTAGAAGTTTATTACGTAACGGGCAATACTTGCGAAACATTATTAAAAATTTAAGGGTTGCAAAAGGTTCAACTTGTAATCCGTACAAGTTTAAAATTAAATTAATTCCCTTTTTGCGAAATGATAATCCGGGTACACACATCAAACGAGGGACGAGCACCGCACATGCACACACAAGCATTAAATAGGGTATTTCAAAAAGGTCGACGAGAACAAGGATTGAAAAATGCACAAATTACAAAGCACCAATGAAATCTAGACGGCAACATAAAATTCTGATTAAATAGTAATCAAAGCGCAACAAACATCATTTCATCTAATTGAAGTGGATGGAGTATCCTTTGAATATCAACTATTGTAATTGCACAGATTACAAGCAAATTTGATACTTCAATTAGGCGAGCATCACAATTAATTCCACATGCCCAAAATACAATTTTGCGGTCGTGCTACATGCTGTCCGCAGGCATCAACTAATAATTATTTCGGTTACGCATTACAAACATTGAGTAATGACGTGATTAACGGCTAGATATATTCATAAAATAAACTTTATACTGCATAGTGCGATTTTACTATTTTCCAAATTGCATTTCACCAAACGATGAATTTTATTGAACTGTAAATAAGTTTAATAATCATTCTCAGAACGAAAAGTTCAAATTGAAAGTTCCTTTATTAAATTTTATATCAAGCAAATGTAGACTAAGATGATACCGAAATTATCATTTACCTGATATAGTTTAGTATAGAAATTTCATTTTTCAAAATTTCTGAAGCACTTCCACTTGATTGTGCTGATTTGTATCACATTGAATTTGATACTGGGTTATAGATAATGTTGTGAAAAAACACAGCAGCTCTGAATTCGAGAATTTGATGCCGAATTGAATACTGCAATTTAATGCCGAATACTGAATTTTGGTTCGCAGACAAACACGCGAAGGCTGATAAAATTTTATGAGTTTTGGTGTCTGATTACATTTGATTTATTACTCTTGGGTATGATGAACGCGAGTCATGGGTGTGATTAAAAATTTCGATGTTTTAATTGGCTAACGAAATCAAGCCAGGTCTTACTTCAATCAGTATCACACGAGTGTTTAAAGAAACCTGCTTTTAATTTTTTAAAGCTATACAAACGCACTCCACCAATACTCCTTACCCAACCTCACCTAACCTAACCAAACATTATACGCGTATTATCTCAATATTTGTTTAAACCTTAATATTACCTCGAAAAAATAGGTTCGATACATCACATACACGGGTTTATAACACTCATGCTTATGTGTTTTACGCCAAGATCTACTCTAAGTGTATTTCTCTTGGGGGAAACAATTTTTGAAGAACCACCTTCAATGCATAAAGCACTAAATTAAACCTCACATAAATCTGTAAAGTTTATCTCTTATCTGTAAAAAAATTTCGTTCGCGCGTTTGTCCAATCATCCTGAATTTTAATATTGAAATTTTAACGATTTTATCGCAATTTTGAAGCAGGACTTGTCAATTTCATAACGATTCGGAAGTGACAGACGTAATTTCTCACATTATGATGTGAAATATGATCTCATCAATCTTTAAGTACAATGCAATTATTATCATGTAAATCATTAGATAATTTCTTTCATAAATTATGAATTTCTAATAATTGTTTATAATTCACATTTGCCAATCAAAGGGATATTTTACTACCCAAATACAAACTGCAATTTCACAAAAACAGACCACGCTTGACACTCTCTCTATAAGAAGTCATTTGGCTCAATTTTCACTGTGCTGAATCGAATTAATATTTAACGGCGTCCGAGTATGATGTAATCTCAAAGAATAGTGCAAAATGTAATTCGTGGTTTAATGGTACATCCACTTAAATCATGCCAGCATTGAAAATTACGAGCATTAAACGCTTCGAACGTGTTTCGATAAATATTTTAGATGCAATATACGGCAAAGCCGCGAGCCATAAAGGTTGCATATAGTTACGTCCAGCAAGCGTAAAATATGTATTACTTTGTACGCCCAACAATGTAGACATTGTTGAAATAACTCTATCGCGTTGTGGTTCTGGGGTGGCGGGCAGGGGCATTAACTTTTTATACGACCATACGCAATTTCCAATAACCCCAAGCAGTTAAAAGCATTTTGCTCGGAAAACCCAAGGAAAATCCAAAAAAGCAAAACGATCAAGATTGTATCCACACATGTTTCATCGGTTTTACACAATTATGCAACTTGATTCGACAAATAAAACTATAGATTAAACAACGTTCAACTTTGTAATATATTAGTCTCACTTTTGTACTGCAGCCAAATAACAAAACACGAAATTTAATTGCAACTTGTTAAACTTCTTTCTCATTCATTTTGAGATTACGCAAGTGGTAGTATTGTTGTGCACACTCCGCTTGAGGCCAGTTGACCGCTTTGTGTATAATAAATATTTGATCAAAGTTGCCTTCATTTGCCTGCTCGCTCGCTAAAGAACTCATAAAACTCGCACCGCTCTGCGCTCCTTTATTAGGCAGACTCGAGCTTGGTGCAATATTTGAAAGGAGTTTATTAACCATTCGCGCTGCACGCCGCGCACTCTCGCAAGTAATATCAATATTATCTATGCTTCCGCTTGAATGGCAATTCCGCACAAGTGGCGTCGTCGTAAGGATGATCGGTCATTCGTTATGTGTTTGCCAAGGAAGGAAAATTTATAAACCCTTTCCGTCAAGTGCATAAGAACGCTTCGCCTCAAGTGCCATATATCATTGCGAAATACTATTTTTATTAAGCTTTATTTAACTTTTCTCCATTTGCGTCATTCGTTTAATATCATTTAATTTCGCCTTTCGCATGCAATGCACTCTTATTGCAGTTGTAAAACTTACATTTACAGTTATAACGTCTTAATCCGGGATAATATATTATAAGTACATTCTCTAAGAAGTGTCATTAAACGATTAAGTTTACAATTATTTTGTGCAATTATAGCACAAATTATTCATCACATTTTCGTCGAATACAAAATAATCAAAATAATTAGTACCCAATAGGATAATTCGCATTTCTAACGTAGAGGGCACTGCTTCCAGCTATTAATTAACAACGATATAAAAGAATAGAATAAGTCAAATAAGTCAAAAAACAATCATATTTATTTAAAATAAATATTTTTATTAAATTTCATTTCTAATTCAAATAATCGAAGTAATCAATTCCCCACAACTGGATATTTCTCATTTCTGAAATAGAGGGCGCTGCTTTAAGTTGTCAATTAACATGAAAAACAGTATAAAACAATAGAACCAATAAGTATAAGAAATAATTACGAAAAAGAATTGCACACAAATAATTCGAAAATTTTTCTTCCAATTTAAAACAATCAAAATAATTAGAACCCAACATGATAATGTCCTATTTCTCATACAAGAGGGCACCGCTTCAAGCTATTAATTAACAAGAACAAAACGGCATAAAAGAAAAGTATGATCACAAAGCGCTGGAACATATTAAGTCTGCGCCGCCCTCCTACTAAACGAATAATAAACAAAGAGATATTTCCAGATATGGTAGATATAGAGATAATGACACACTAAAAATGTACGCGCATTACACGCGCGGCTGTAAATGCGATACGACACAGCTCGTGTGTAATCCAAGCACACGGTTGAGCCATTTAATTTCGATCGTATCGTTTGTATACGAGCGAAACACATTAGCAAACGTGACGTATTTGTTGATTATGATGCCACTGTCATCTAATACGTCATCACGTAAAAGTAGGCAACCCATTATTCCTTGGCGTGGCATTTGTTTGCATTATGCCCACTCCCCTAACCTCCCAAACCCACAGTTAGTACGTTGGTTGTGATTATAGCATCGCGATAATGTCTATCACCATCAGTGCGTATTGCTTTCATAATATCTTTTCGCACACTAACCCTAATCAAACTATCCCCCCCGCGTGTTTGATTCACAATTTTAATACAGCACCGTGCAAAATAGCAAGCAAATCAGCTCATTTATCTTCATCATCTGCAATTGACATCATTAGAAGCGTTCTGCAATTAACTTCAATGTTCGATTCGGCGCGTAGGTAGGCGTAATTCAATGCATAATTTCACATTTCGCGTGCTGTCATTCAAATACGATTTCGTGAACGTTGCCACCTGCACAGCGCACGCCTGCCTGCCTGCCTGCCTGATGAAGTGATCATCAGCGGTGCAATTCACATATTGGTTATGCGATCATTACCGCGCATCGCAGGCGCGCTATCTATTTATGATACGAATGTGCCAGTTTTAATTGATCACCCATCAAAGTGTAACAAGCGTGTGCTTTTTAAACGTCAATCAACTTGTTACACTGATTAAAAATGCTCAATTTTGCCGCCGCAAAAGGTGCAAAAAATTGCGAAATTTCTGTATTTGTCATTCGAAACGATCGAATTTGTTTTTGCGCGCGCCGATAATCAACAATACAAACACTCCAGCGCTGGACGTGAAAAGCTCGGAAATGGAAATAAACATTTTCGATGTAAAGTGAAATGCAATTGGAAAAATCCAGCAAACAAGAAGAGTTCGCAGCGCCATTTGTGTGCTGTGTCGAGTGCACCTGAATTCCCGTTGATGATGAATTCGCATTTTCTATGCACGCATGAGTGCAACGCGAGTTTCGCTTCCAATCAGGCAATGTCCAATAAAGCCAGCAGAAAATGTAAATTCCCTTCAGCCGGAAGCCGGAAAGTCCATACGCGCTGTTATTTCATAAACTATCATCTCTCGACTTCTTGCGAAAAACGCTTTGAAATATCATTCATGCTCATGAATATCGAGAATGAAGCAGTGGAATATCCGATTGCAAATTCACGCATACTGTCTGGGGGGTTGGTTGGTTGGTTGGTTGGTTGGTTGGTTCGGTCCCCTCGTTGCGGGCGTTTTTGCTCGCAGCCGCTCACAAATCAAACTTAAATATTGACATATTCATATTCGCACAATTCCGAGATTACTTTTGTGACCGTTGCGCACTCGTAATATTCAAGCGTGCTGTTGACACATTTCGCAATAAATATTTAATATCGCGGTGTACGCCAAGGGCTGTGTGATGAATGCTTCGCGCGGAAAATGTGCCTGGTAATTAATGCGAATCAATAAAGTGCAAAATCAACATTGGCCGGAAGTAATAACCGTGTATTTTATTTATGTCGGATTTTTCGATTACGCTAACATTAGACCGTGAAAGCAAGAATTCCTAGCAGATTCATTATTCCGATCCATTTATTTAACTCTTGATTGAAGTTTAGAGAAAAATTGCATCTCGTAGGATTGAAATATACAGGGTATGTCAGCTAACGTGCACCATAAAACTAAACCAAAAATTGCCAATTAAAGTGAGTTAAATGAACTATCCATCAGGCACTGCCTAATCATATCTAGAAGGAGTTTTATTAATTTTTAAAATTCTATAGGGGTGACAGTTTCTACAATCCTTTCTACTACTTTAATGTATTCATTATTTATTAATTTAAGGTTTTCACAAGAAAATTGCATGAGATGATGTTGAAATATACAAGGTGGCCCATGTATCATGCACCATAGAAAACGAAAAATTGGCCATTACAATTAGTTGCACGATTTATCTTCCTCTTCACACCATTGCGATTTTTATGCTTCCAATTGTGCACGATAGTTGGGAACACCCTGTTGATAGGTTAGAATATGCCGATTAAAATCAGCTGTCACACTTCCCCCAATCACATCTCTCATTGGGTGTTATTAATTTTTAAATTTCTATAAAAAGTCCTCGCTTGAAACAAGTCTTTGTAGTCCTGGTTTACAAAAGGGGTGGCAAATTTTACAACCATTTTATCGTCGTTAAAATCGCACTTGAATACTTACCTATTTGAGTATATTACTCCATGATATTACAGCAAAGATTCATAGAAAAATCAAATATTTCAACCCCTTCGAATCTACAGGGTGTCCCATCTATCATGCACCATTAGCAACTAAAAATTGCGCCTACTCATACCATTGCTATTTTAAAGTTTCCAATGGTGCACATTATCTGGGACACCCTCTAAATAAAACAGATTAAAATGAGCCACCACACTTCTGACAATCACATCCAATTACATAGTTATCAATTTTTAAAATCCAATAACAATCCTCAATTGACAACAGGACTTTGTAGTCCTACTTAGCAAGGGATGACAATTATTACTATCGTTCTATCGTCGTTAAAACCGCACTTTAATGCCACCTACTTTAACACAGTTAAACTTTTAAAAAAATCTACATTCTGGATACTAACGATGGAAAACAGGTAATAAAATATTATGGTAATTACGAAATAAAACCGTTACTTATATATAGTATTTTAACAAACATTTAATACCTTTTCAATATAAAACTTTTACGTCTGTTGCGTGTAATTTTATTATCGTACGTTTCCAACTTTAGTACCACAACTAAATTAGATTACTGCAATTTAATTCCGTCATAGTCTTTTCAACAACAAAAAAAAGTTGTACGTACGCATGATTGCATTAACGTGTTATCGACGAATGACAAACGAGTTGGGACGTCGGCGTAAAAAATTCAATTACTTCCGCACATTTTTTATCAAATTTTCTCAATTATCCGCATCTCTCCGAGGGGCTGAAAAATTCCCACAACAACAAAATTTCAAAACAGACGCACGTCTAATCAAGCGCTGCCGCATTGTTCATATTCGAGTACTTAGCCATGATTTATTCCCCCACATATGCCAATTCCCAGAATGCAGGATAAAAATTTACAAATTTAAATCATGTTCTAAACCAGTGCTCCCCAAACAAATTTCGTCTATCGTTTCCTTTCTAGGAAAAATATTGGAGCAACCACCTAATCCCCCTGCAAAATTGAGAAAAATTCAACTTTAAAATTCAATAACTTCATTCAGTATTAAGTCCGAAAATTCAAACTTAGCTTTCCGGATTACTCACAAAATTATCTATAACTTGGTATGAAATTCAATATACCACAAGATAGCACAATCCAGTAAATGTCATTTGAAAAAAAAATGTTGATAAAAATCATATAATTTTGAAAATTAATTTCAATATCAAATTACATCATGTAAATGATAATTTCAGCATTTTCCTATTCTCAGTGAGTTCTTCTTGTTATATGTAAAAACCGTTTTCTTATTGCTTCATATAAAATTTAGAAAACCAATTTAGAAAATCGGGTACACTTTCTATTCCGAATTTTTGGATCATTCCAAAAATGATTCAACTTTGACGTTAATTTCTTGCTAAACTATCAATCCGATTCAAATCATATCTTCAATTTCATAAAATTCAGTTCTTTCTCAATGATCTAATAAAAATTTGAAGCAGCAGCGTCCACTTTGGCAATCACAATTCCAATAAAGAAATTCCACCTTTCTCGTTTCATTCTCCTATATTTTTTTCTGCATTCACTTTGTTAAATTGTAACACAATATCGCATAAACTCATTATCGCATTGCGCATTGTATATTATTCAACACGCAATTAAAATATAATTAACATGTCAGGATAAAGTCGAAAAAAATTATAATGAAAGTAATAATTATTCTAATGAACATTTGCAAAGCATGAAAATGACGCGCGCGCGCGACAATCAAGTCATGCGTCTAATGGAAAAAGTCAAGATTGTTGTTGTTCCTTTTGTTGCTTTCGTTATTATTATCAACATCAACACACAACAATCTCATTAATAATTGTCACCGATGCGCGCCGATGAATTAATTATAAACTTACTGCCGTTACAAGAATGCACCACCAATAATAATGGCGAATCGTTAACGTTTACAGTAAAATTTCCGAAATAACTCTACACGTGTAGAGAGGCAAATTAAAATTTAATTGATAAATTACTAACATTTCATCAACACTTTATTGCATACTTGAACGCCTTTTTTGCGCAAAATTCCAGCGAGAAAGAAATAAACGATCGTACGCCCGAACGCGCGTTTTAAAGGTAGATATTTGCAAGCAATGTTTTTTTTTTGTTTACTCGCGTTTGTTTCAAATTACGACGTTTTTGCGAGCGAAATTTAATGAGAGCGTCATTTTTCTTTTCTTACGCTCTCGTGCAAGCTGCGAAATCGATGTTGGCCCGTGCGGAAAAACGTAATTGTCACGTAAAGCGCGTTGCGAATTGCAAAAAATGGTAATTTGTCAAACTCGGTTCGTTTATAAATTGCATACATTTCAATGAGCGCGCTTGATAGCCGATTCTTGATATACGAAATGAAAAACGAATTTTCCAAATTAAGAATTTCATTTACATTCCTGCTGAAATATCCCGAAAATCCTTAAAATTGTTCACTTATTCGCCATACTAACATTGACTGTCAAACTTTTTTGAACGTCAAACTCTAAACAGCCCGATTTTAAATATTAGAAAACTTACAGCCTTACTAAATCTTCATTTAATGAACTAACTGATAAAAAAAACAAATCCAGACAAATTCTTCTATACATAGCAATAATCTAGCTTTTAAGTGTCACCCATATTCGGGTGACTTCTTACTCACCGTACTAATTCACGAAATTATTCGCAAAAAACGCATTTTCCAAATGTACAATTTCATTTAGGTACATTCCGGTTAAAATATCCTTAAAATCCTTAAAATTCTTAGACATATTAACCCATTGACTGTCAAACTTTTTTGAAAGCCCAATTATAAACAAGCCGCTTTTAAATATTACAAAATGTATACCCTAACCAACCCTTCATTTAATGAACCAACTTATAAAAAAGCCAAATCCTGAAAAATCCTTTTAGCCAAAGCAGCAATCTAGCTTTTAATTGTCACCCACATCCGGGTGACGCGTTACTCGCCGTGTTACTTCACGAAATTATTCAGACAAATCGCATTTTCCAAATGTACAATTTTATTAACATTCCTGTTGAAATATCCTTGAAATCCTTAAAATTGTTCGCTAATTTGACTGTCAAATTTTGTTGAAAGCCCAATTATAAACAGGCTGCTTTTAAATATTACAAAATGTATAACCTTGCCAACTCTTCGTTTAATGAACTAACTGTTGAAAAATCAAATCCTGAAAAATCCTTTAGCAATATTCTAGCTTTTAGATGTAACCCAAATCCGGGTGACGACTTACTCACCTTGATAATTCACGAAATTAATCGCAATTTTCCAAAAACCACCTGAACATCTTTCACTGATTAAACGTGAAACAAAATAAATTTTAATAAATCCACGAGCAAAGCTCAAATCCACGAAAAAGGACGAAAAACACGAGTTGAATGCGCCCGCAGGCAATTCATTCAGCCATTCAACATAACGAGTGCTTATCTTGTCCTGTCTCCTCGGGATAACGCCTGAATATGGTCCTTCTGCTTTTGATACGTAGAAATGACGAGGAGACGAGATTTCATAGATAAAAACGCATAACAATGCCACTCGTCACGCCGACGCGATGTAATTTTCTTTTTGTGGCTACTCGCATAATCCTCGCTCCTATCGAATGCAACAAAGACTAGATAAGCTTTATGCGTCAGGACGCAATACGCTTGCAGTACTAAAATAATGAAATTTTAAAATAATTTAATTCCAGCACAATATAATAAATGCCAGTATAAAATCCTTAAAAATATCCTAATGAAGAAAAAGGCACAGAGTGTTCGTTTTCGATGTCCTTGCAGAACGTACTAAAACAATGAAATTTTAAAATAATTTAATTCCAACACAATATAATAAATGCCAGCATAGAATCCTTAAAAATATCCTGCACCAAAGAAAAATGCATAGAGTGTTCACGTCTGATTTCTCGGATTGTAAGAAATGAAAGGATTTCACGTTCAGCACGTGTTTACACTCAGGATTTGCCGTATCCGAAAATGTCGCATGTACCACGAACAATTCATCACACATTCGTTCGCGGTATCGATACGTCCAATGGATGAAATGTGAAAAGAAAACATTTGCTATGCAATGTAAATTCGCGTTGGTGGCTGAAAGCTTGTTAGAATTCGCCCATGTTTATACATGTGGAAATGTTTATACGCGTGATTCGTATTCAGACAGCACTGCGACTGAAAATACAGTCAACACCGAGACGTGTGCGAATATGAAGTATGAAGTATGTCTGATCCTTCACCAAAGATTTCTGCTTTGTGATTCCATGACAGCTTGATTGTTGACTGTGACAAGCTGACAATATCACAAACAAACCACATGGGAGACACGGATGTGAAATGCGTTCGAAGTATAAATAAAACAAATTGCACAAATATGCATTATTTATTTATTTATTTATTTCGTTATATTTATCGTGCAAATCATAAAATGCAAAATCGAAATAAATGAATGAAAAAATGTGCGTGTGCGCATGTTAATTCTGCATTCTTTTTAAAATATTTTCCATGTTTCCCATACATACATTGTTGCGCGCACGAATCGCACTAAAAGCTAAAAATTTGCGCTATTGAACAATTTTACGCATCGGTTCGCTTAATTACGGTTCGCCAGTGTAAAAAGTGGGCAAAACACAAAAATAGAAAACGTTTTCTATGTTTAGCGCGCGCACAGCACTACATTTACGGGCTAATGGCATGGCTGCTTTTATTTACGCTAAAAAATATTTGCATATGTAACAGTTCAATAAATAATAGAGGCGATATTTTACGTACACGCGAAATTTACGCTAAAATATTGTTACGTTTTTTTAGTTTATCAGGTAGAAATACTCGTTAACGTAAAATAAAAAAGGTTATATAAGTCGTACAGAAAAATATTTCTCAATTCATGTCCGCATATTTCTGTGCAGGATTATCGATCAATACGCGTCAAGATTAAAAGAAAAACAAGTTTTTATTACTTTTTATAAAACGCGTAATTTTATAACCATTAACATAATTATTAATCAATTAGATAATTGAAATCGATAGTAAAATGTTTCTTAACACACAAGTCCTGAAATTTGCTCACAGGATAATCGATGAATACGTGAAAATTTCAGAAAATTATCATATTTTCCGCACCATAAGACGTTTAGAACTTAAACATTATAATCTGAAAATTACTTTAAAATACATTTTTCT